>PVJO010002708.1:0-137884 GCA_004026905.1 Hystrix cristata | reverse complement strand
CTCAGTCGCCCCGAAGCCCTTGACCCCATTCCTCCACCTCTGCACACTTAAGCTACAGCGACCAGCACCACCCAGATGTGAACAACTGAAAGCACAAGCCAGGAGTGGAGGCTTACACCTGGAGGGAGAGGCCAGCCTGGGCAATTTAGTAAGACCCTCTATCAAAATAAGCTTTAAAAGAAAGGCTGGGGATGTAGCTCAGTGCTCCCTGGGTTCAAGCCCCAGTACTGGGGGAAAATACCATGAAGTTATTAACTGTATGAACAAAGGCTAGAACTATCAGGAAATAGGGATATCAGCTTTTTGAAACAAAATCTGAGCCTAGTTTTAAATTCAACAAAAAGAACAAAAGGAGCCTGCCAAGAAGGAAGAACATTTAAAAGAAAGGGACTGCCTGGAAGGTGGGGAGGGCAAGTAGGCTGCAAGAGTAGGGTCGGACTGGCTGACCTTGCCAAGGTGACTGTCACATGGAGTAATGAAGGACCCACGAAACACTGAGGACTTTAACACTTGTTTTCAATTGCCGCAGATCCACCTCCAGAGCACTTTCCCACTGCCAAACTCTAGTTGCCTCACACGGGCACCTGGATTTGCTGACCAGCCCACAGGACGAACTGACCATGGGAGAAAGAAGAAGGGATAGACAGGAGAAGCCCCAACCTGTTAACACAGTCCAACAAGAGAAAGGAGCACGGGGAGGGAGCTCATCAGTCAGATATCACCCTGTGTCCTTGGGGTTTGTGCCAACCTGGAGTCCCAGCATTTCCCAAGCTAAACAAATGCCTGCTCTGCCAGTACCGGATTTAAATACCCTTCTAAGCTGAATGAGGGCCATTAGGCACTGTTTTCAATGGTTCAATTTATATTACATACTTTGTTCACCCTAAATTGTTTGCTTGTAAGTAACAGAACAAGTTCAGTTCATCTGAACTTAAGATTACTTCCAGTAAAAACTGGAATTTACAGGATAAAACTGGTCAGTGACACGGGTAAGACAGAGGCACTTTTATGGAGATTTTTTTTCCTTTATTGAGAAACTTAAGACTTGGGTACATCAAATAAAACCAATTTCTGGGGGAAAAAAATCAAAACCCACAATAGAAAAAAAAATGTCTGGGCTACAGCAGGACCCAGATAATATACTTTTATAATTGAAAAGTTCTAGGTGCTTCATAATTGACCTTTTGATACAAAATGACCTATTCAATTTGCAACTTGTGGTTCTTGGTGTTGAGGTCCATAGGACAAACTAGGAAGTCTTCAAACCTTGAGCTGAATTCCATGAGGGATTATTTGGCTTTTGAATCCTGGAAAAAAGCACCAACACAAATAAAAGAGTTTTTGAAACTCCTCGACAAAGAAAGGTTTCTAGAACAAACCTCAGCTCATTTGACTCTCTCCTTTCCCTACCCAGAGGCACCCACTGGTCCTAGATAAGACTGCACTCACCCAAGTCCCCACCACTCCCCCAGAGCCTCCACATGGCAGCAACAGCACATTCTGTAACTGCGGTCAGCTGTGGACTCATCTCCAGCACTAGGTCATGATCCAACACCAAGGCCTCCCCCGCCGCTGTGTGCCCAGAGCAAAGCAGTGGGTACACGCACACCCACACCAGCCTCAGGCCAAGTCAGGAAAGGATGCTCACAGCAAGCAGCAAGGCTTTGGCATGTGAAGAGAGCTCCTTGTATATCCATCACTATTTCAGACACGAGCAAGAGGGGTAGGGTGCCAGAGGAGAAACCCAGAGCCTTGTGTGTGCTAAGGACATATACTACATCCAAGCCAACAACAAGGCTAGTTCTGGAAAAAGATCTGACCAGGTGCTCTTCGAAGAAACTGTCTTTTTTTAAAGACAGGGTCTTGCAATGTTGCCCAAGTTGGCTTTAACCCCTGGGTTCAAATCCTCCTGCCTCAGCTTCCAGAGTAGCTGGGAACACAGGTACATGGCCACTACGCCTGGCTGTGTTCTTTAATTCAAAACCACTTAGTTCTTTCCATAGTAACTGATCCGGGTAAGAGGCTCAGCTAAAGGCCTGCTGAATCACAGGTGAAATGTCTATATACTGCCCTCTCTTTTACAAAGACATTCATAAATCAAAACTATGGCAGAAAATGCAATAGTCAAACATACATGTTTTCCTTGTCTAAGAGGTAGCAGCAGCAACAGCGCCCACCTTCTGGGCAGCTTCTTTCTTGGCATGATGAGCCTGTAGAACTGCCACAGCTTCATCCACCTGTGAGAAACCTCCAGGCAGTCAGTGACCGAGGAGAGCCCCTTGGCCCCTCCCTGGTACCCAGGCCTGGTGGTGGCCCAGAGGCGACCTCTGCCAATAGCTCCTCCGCGCCCACTTGCAGCCTCATCACAGGAGATGCAAGGGGCACAGTGGCAGAATGCCCCCTCTACTCTGCCCGTGCCCAGCCCCCACCAGCCGGGAGCTGCGGCTGCAGGACCCGAGAAGCAGCGCACCTTGGAGCGGAGAGACTCGGGCGACTCCAGCATGTGCAGCAGCTCCGAGTTGTCGATCTCTAGCAGCATGCCTGTTATCTTGCCAGCCAGGTTCGAGTGCATTGTCTGGATGAGTGGGAACAAGCGCTCTCCTACAGATAGGACAGTTCATCAAAGACCAAGTCGAGCTGGTAATGCACACCTGTAATTCCCAGCTATTCAGGGGCTGAGGGAGGAAGGCCAGAAGTTTGAGGCCAGCCAGGTAACTTAACTTAGGCTCTGTCTCAAAATTTAAAAAAGGCCTGAGGACATAGCCCAGTGCTTCTTGGGACTGACCCCAAGCACCACAAGAAAGAGAAAGAAGAAATCTCAGTGGATAGACACTGGTGTCCGGGTCAGCCACCCTCCCCTCGCAGGCCGATGGGGCACTCACCCAGCATCTGCTTCTGCTCCTGTGGGGGCGCTGCAGCCAGCATGGAGGCAGTCAGGGGCTCCTGCCCCTGCACATGAACCGCGGGCTGGGGTGCCTGAAAACCAGGACAGGCAGTAGGTTAGCACCAAACAAAGGATGCTGGGCAGTGGCCGAGAGCCTGACCACTCAACATCTGAACATCTAAATACTGTATCTGAATAAGGAGTGGAGGCAGCTGTCCTTTTCATGAATTAATTTTGGTTGAGGCGCAGAATGCTATGGGCATTAAAACACAATCAATTGCAATGAAAGGTCATACTATCCAGCTGGGTGTGGTGGCACACACCTGCAATTCCAGCACTCAGAGGGCTGAGACAGGAGGATCACTGTGAGTTTGAGACCAGCCTGGGTTACACAGTGAATTCAAGGCCAGCCTGGCCTGACAAGGCCACACCTAAACCCTATCTTAACACACCAAAAACCAGAAAGGACATGCTATCAGAAGGGAAAGTGAAACCCAAAAAGTAAAACAAATCTACAATGCTAAGCAACCATTTGCTGATACTTCATTCGACTCAATCCGAGGTTACCCAAGAATTCAAGGCTGTGCTATGAATCAGGCCAGAGCGAAGGTGTATGTGTAGCCTTTTCCTGAAACTTTCCTTGTGTCGATTCCAATACAGACTGGGTGGAAGGGTGTGAATATCAAGACATTTATAATTATATCCTACACCACCTTTATGGTGACAGATGTTTTTATTGTATCAACTACTTGAGGACTATCAACATGCAACATGAATGCTCATCACAGCCCTGAAAGTAGGGCCTACACAGAAGACATCCTACACTTAGTATCAAGTTCTAGAAAGTCCCTTAGAGAATGTGGGGAAGGAAGATACCTAAAAAATAAACTATCAAGCAGCTCATAGGCCTAAAGGCTGAGTGTGGCCCTGCCACAGAAAATGGCTGAGCTCTAAAACAAACTGGTTGTAGCTTGGCTTGCATTTGAAAGTACAGCTTTAATGTTGCAAATTTTGGCCTGGGCAATCTGAGCTATCTATCCCCCTAACACCTTTGACGCCGGATTTCTAAATTACCCTCTTTCTCTGTGACAGCATCCAAATCACCACACAGAACACAGCGTGCAACTAGGCTTGCACGTGTATGCCTGTAATTTCAGTACTTGGGAGACCAAAGAGGAGAATCCCCATGAGTTCAAGGCCAGCCTAGGCTACATGGTTGAGTTCAAGGCCACCCTGAACAACCTAGCAAGATCCTGTCTCAAAAAACAAAACAAAAACACAGCACCGTACCAGGGGGCAGGGATGCCAATACTAACTGAAGGAATCAAAGCCAAATCTTTTAAATTATGTAGAAAAGGGGCAAATGCCTCCAGCAGCACCTGGTGGCCTCACCTGCAGAGGCTGAATGGCAGGATGTGGGCTGCGGACGCTGGAGGCATACTTGTACGGTGCCACAGCCCGAGGCGCAGCGGCAGCAACTGCAGCCCGAGGCGTGAGGTTCGGCACCGCTGTGGGAACACCTTGAGGAAAGAACAAATGCTATTAAAGCCCTTAGTCTGGGCAAAGGCCCGTTAAATCCCATCTTTCCCCCTTCTGTGTGCATCCAATACCACCTCCAGACTGGCAGCTGTCAGTCAGCCCTTGCTGGGCGGCACCAGCCCCACCAAAGTCCATAGCCAAGCGGTCCGGGCACTCAGACCCTACAACAGACCAGCAAATGCACATCAGTGTTGGAGGCCAACGTCCAACCGGCCACGTCCCACGGAAGGAGATTCCAAAGCATGTTCACACGACACACTCGGGGCCACTACTGCTACTTTCCAGGATGAGCCAAAGGCTAACGCAACTTTTCCACATCTTGGAGTACAGGACACTCTGCAAAAAAGCTTCCTTGCATCCCTCCCCCACCCCAAAAAGGCTGTCATCATCCAGCTAGCAACTTCTACAATTCACATTTTCACGCAAGTCACTGATGAGCACAGACCGGTGAAAGTAAGCAACACACCTGGAACTCACACGGCTCTCGGCTCGTGAATGAAGCACCTACCTATCCGAACACTCAGCTAGGATAACAGAACCCGGGCTCCGCACGTGGGCCCGACAAACTGACCAAGCGAGGGCAGAGCAGGCATCCTGACTCCCTCCTCCCCAGGCCACGCTCCTACAGGCCAGTTTGCTCACCGACTCTCTGAGTGGTAGTAGGGAGGCCACGAGAGGCCGGAGCATTACCAGTTGGAGCCAGATGGCGAAGAGTTGGACGAGGCCCAGATTGGCGTATAGCACTTGGCATTCCTTGGAAGCCTGGTAATAAGACAGAAGTTGCTGGTCACCAACAAGCAACACGGACCAGAAGCCGCTAGGCTGCGCCTCGCAAGACACACGCAGGCAGGCAGGCAGGCAGGCAGGCAGGTCCCGGGCGAGCACTGCTCCCCGCCACCTACCTTGAGGTCTCCCACCTTGCTGCCAGCGAGGGTTAGGCCTCATCTGCGCCAACTGGTTAGGTGTGTAGTACGGAGGTCTTCCCTGAGCCTGCAAGGAAGGAGCGCCTAAGCCCTGTTTGCAGACCCGAGCCCGTGCTGGACTCTCGGCTCAGCACGTGGCCCCGGGCCAGCGACGGCGAGCCTTTCGCAGACGCGCACCCAGACTGCAGCCCAAACTCGCTCGCCCATCGCAAAGTGCCGACACCGTGCTCACACCTGAGTGCTGAGGCGCCGGTCTAGGAGAGACGCACACCTTAACATCTCTTAAAACGACACGTGCGCCACGGGGGCCACTACTGCCCCCGGCCATGTGGGACAGAGGCTCCCAGCTCACGCCACCTCTCCCACTGTGCACGCACGATCACGGCTAAGACCTTCATTTTCCTGTTGGGGGACTGAGCCCAGGGCCTTCACACTGGCTGAGCTACACGCCCCCTCCTTTTTACATTTTCACTTTGAGACAGGGTCTCACTAAGCTGCCCGCGCTGGGCTCGAACTTCTGGTCTTCTTGCCTCAGCCTCCTCAAGTGCTGGGATTACAGCCACCACATCTGGCTCCTTTTCCTGGCAGTGTCTTTAACATTTTAGCAGGCCAACGTCCAAAAAACTCTTTTCCCTAACCACTGCAGAATACAGACGCAGCTGTCACGAGCAGGTCCCAGAGGGCCGTGATCACGTGGCAGACCCACCTGTGGAACTGCCGGCACGAAGTAGCCGCCAGCCGCAGGCTGGAACTGGTTTAGGATGGCATTGGCAGGGAGTGCTCTCATTCCAGCCACCCGCTGCATGTACTGGTTGGTTAGGTGAGCCTTTCTCTCTTCCTTCCTCTGGGCCAGGGCAACATACAGTGGTTTGGAGCCCACGATGCGCCCATTCATTTCAGTGACTGCTTTGGTTGCCTCCTCAGGAGATGAGAAGCAGACGAAACCAAATCCTTTGCTTCTTCCATCCTCCAGCATTACCTACAAAATGAGACCAGTGACCTAAGAAAAGGTGTATACGGGGAGAAGGGAGCTACCCAGAGAAGCCAAAAACCTGAACTAAGCTCCAGAGTTACCGACGCGGGTCTCAGACTCACTGTGGACAAGAACATACCTAGACCAGTAAAGGCATACCTTGAAGGCACCTAGAAATTTTAAGTCCCCAAGTGATGCTGAAGTTCCCGAACCACTATGATATGGCTAATGGTAAAACCAGAATCCAAAGATGTTTCCTGATACCTAGCAACACGGATACCCCTGGGTATCCAACAAGAGATCTTGACAACAGGGTGGAGCAATTTATTTGTAGAACTAATCTGGTCTGCAGCCTTTGTGGACAAAACTTCAATAAGGTCATCAATGACTGGGACAGCAAACCCAGAATCTAACTCTAGTCCTACCTGCTCTGAGCCTGTTCCCATGTTCTATTCCAAGACAAACAGCTATAAATTAGCCACAGAGCTACTGGTTCAGGCAGTCACTTTCCCAGTAAAGCTAGTCATTCACTAAGGGCTCTTCTTCTCTCAGCTGAACAGGTTATTTTTCTTGGTGTCTGTCTCTATGTGCTCTGAACCATTTTGGCTCTTAGTTCGTTGCCTGGACATGCCCCCTGAAGTGGAAGATTTGGAGGTCAACATGTGTATCAACCCAGTAACTTCCTCCCAGTGAGGCAGGCCAGTAAGGTGTGTGAAAGCAATGCCCTACCGTGGTCTCAAGACTGGTGCCTGCACAAGTTTAAATATCACATAAAAATAAAAGAACAATGTCTGGAACTTCAAAATAGGGTCCTTCCTTTCACCTTCTTCTCAAAGGCCAACTTGTCAGGTGTGCAGGTGCAGGCCAACAAGAGTATCATCCCTTGCACTGAATGGGAGTAGTCAAGGGACCAAGAGGAACTGGAGAAATCCCACAGAGCTGGCCAGCCTTGGTCAACTCCCTACAACAGCTGACAAAGTCCCTTTGCAGTGTTCCAGTGCTGGGAGCACCTTAGGCAAAGGGCCAGTGCAAGGCCACCAGCCTCCTTCATGTCACCCAAAGGATTGTGTGGCATCTATTGCACCTGTGCCGGGTAGGACAGTGTTTCAGGCCATGATGTGAAACTTCCCACATGTCACCAGTCCTAACCACACCCCCACAGTGTCACAACCACACGGCACACCACCCCATGCAGTCAGCATTCTCTTGCTCAAGGACTCATTCCTTATCTTTAAAATGAGATTTATACTTGGCCTGCTGACTTAGTTGATAGGATCAAGGAATATCAAACAAAGCATGGAAAAACAATCTTTCCACTCTCATTTTTCTTCCGAGACAGAGTCTTTTGCTATATAATTCAGACTGCCCTTGGACTCTCTGTGTAGCTTAGGCTGGTCTTGAACTGAGGGCAACACTGCCTCAGTCTCCCAAGTGCTGGTATGAAAGGTGTGTGCCACCACACCCAGCTTCCACTCCCATTTTTCTTAGTGAGACCATGAAAGCAGTTGTTCAATCCCAGCTCCAAAATCTTCAAGATACCTTCATTTTCAATGAGAAATGTGGCAGAGTTGTAGAGACAGGCCCCAAGACAAATGGCAACCAACCTGTCTGGATACCCTCTGCTTGTGTTTTAGCACCACCTGTCCCCAGGCCAGCACAAAACAGCAGGAATGGGAAAGATTGGGGTGCCGAGGAGAGCAGCAGGGAAGGATCAGGTCAGACTCCTTGCCACACTTTAGGGAGGAGATGGTGTAATGCTGGCCTAATGAAATGCCCTCTAGAACACGCCTCAGATGGGGAACTGGAGGCAAGGGGGAATTTGCTGGATGGAATGTGGCTGTTCTGATGACTGTCACTCAATTTAGACCCTTTAGTCAAATACCAACGAACCTGTAATAACATATTGTTTTCAACTCTAAAATCCAATACCTTAGCACTGGTGATTGATCCAAAAGGAGAAAATTCTTTCCTTAATTTCTCATCATCAATAGTATCATCCAAGTTCTTAATGTAGAGATTCACCCCCTGAAAGAGAAGGATCACTGTTAGCTGCTTTCTAAAACTAATTTCTCTAGCAGTGCATGGCAATGCCTGCCTATAATCCTAGCCTCAGGAGGCTGAGGCAGGAGGACTGCTGCAAGTTTGACACCAGCCTGAACTACACAGCAAGACTCTGTCTTAAAAAACAAAACAAAAGTATTTCGCTTTCGAATGCTCCCTACTCGTCGAGTAGCTATCTATCGTCTCTCTCTTCCCCCTTTTTGCCATCTTAATAAAATATCTTCTCTTAATTTAAAAAAAAACAAAAAACAAAAAACAAAAAAAACCCCAAAACAAAAACAACAACAAAAGAATTTCTCTAGAACAGTAGTTCCCAAAGTGTGGTCTCCAGACCAACAGCACTAGCTGTTCAGGAACTTGTCAGAAATGAAAATTCCTGCTAAGCAGTGACACTTGCCTGTAATTCCAGCCACTAAGCAGGCTAATGGAGGAGAATCTCAGGTTAGGGGCCAGCCTGGACAACTTAATAAGAACTTTTCTAAAAATAAAATAAAAATGGGCTACAGATGTAGCGCAGTGGCAGAGGGCCTACCTAGCATGCAGGAGGCCCCTGGGTTTGAGCCCCTGTATCAGGGGAAAAAAAAAGGAAATTTCTGGGCCAGAACCCAAACCCAATTAATCAGAACTCGGGGTTTAGAGCCCAGCAATCCATGTTTCAACAAATTCTGCGCACACACACATGCACACAAAAGCTAGGTTTGGCCTGGCGTGGTGGTGCATGCCTGTAATCCCAGCACATGGCAGATAGAGGCAGGAGGACTGCCCCAAGTTTGAGGTCAGTCTGGACTAAGCAGTGGGTTCAAGGCCAGCCTGAACTACACAGTGAGACCCTGTCTCAAAAGACAAAAGAAAAAACAAGACCTGCAGACAATTCTGATGCAACCTCAAAGTTGAGAAATTACTGTTCTGAGACTATCAATGCAGCCACGTGGATGCCCTAGATGACTGCTCCCTGTGTAGAGTTCTTCTCACCACTACTCCTTTTTTTAAATTTTTTTTGGTGCTGGGAATTGAACTCAGGGCCTTGTGCTTACTAGGTAAGCACTCTAACCACTGAGCTAAATCCCCAGCCGTCACCACTACTCCTAACCAAGGAATACCATTTTTTTGGTAACTTTTAAAAATCTCTTTGAGGGGGTTGTTTGGGAATCGAACTCTGGGCCTTGCGCTTGTTAGGCAAGCGCTCTACCACTTGAGCTAAATCTCCAACCCCCCTGTAACTTTTACTTTTGACAGGTTTAGGAGTACCATTTAAGTAAAAAGGAACCTACACCGTAAGGAACAACAAGCTGAGGCTTCCGGAATACAGAGCATCTAAATGAATAGTCTTTTTGTCTCTGCTCGTAATTGTTGCCTTATCTGGTTGGTACAGATCCTTTTAAGCCTGATCTTAAGAGAAAGCCTGCTAAACGTAGGGTGCTTTGCAAGTATTCCACAGTAAATACCCCATTGACAGGCTGGCCCAACACCACCTCACCTGGTATCGACTAATTCTCTCCTGTTTCAGCTGCTCAAATTTCCGTTTTAATTCAGCCTGCCGTTCTACTTTCTTCTGTGCACGGCCTACAAATATGACTTTTCCACTGATTTCTTTTCCATTCATCTCTTCCACAGCCTACAGAAGAAATGCATGTCTTTAAAACCAAGTTACAGAGACACTGGCATTGTTTGGGAGGTCTGTAAATTCAACCAAGTATTCTGAGAAAATTTTTTATATAGGCTAACACTAATTTTATTATCTCCAGTCTGCTGAGCATTTCAAAATCTTCATCTGTAAAATGGGGCTAATACTAAATGGGATCTAGGCATAGTGGTGCACACCTGTAATCCTAGCACTTGGGAGGCTGAGGCAGGAGGGATTTTGAGTTCAACCAAAAACAAAGCAAACAAAAAAACCAAACATGGTGATATGATCCTAATTTGAATATGGCTATCGCTAACTCTCTCAGGTTCTTTGTGGCCATTTACGTGACATGCACTCACAGCCTGGCACACTGCTTTGCCCATAAGTAGCTGCTGTGCTATAATCAGGTCAACTCTCTGGACTGTAGTTCTCTTGCCTATAAATGGGAACGAATGTCTGTTCCACATTCAACAAGTGACAGCTGAGGTGAGAGGCATGGCCAGTGCTTAAAAACTGTAAAATGGCCAGGTGTGCTGGCCCACACCTGTAATCCCAGCACTTGGGAGGCAAAGGCAAGAGGATTGCCTCAAGTTTGAGGCCACCCTGGGCTACACAGCAACACCCTGTCTCAAACCCTACCCCTTCAAGAAAGTTAAATGACACATCCATCGATACAGCCCTGAGGAAGACGATTCCAGAGTATGTGCACCCACCACCACTCAGATGACATCAGCCCTGCTCTACTATGTGTTAAGCAAGGCTCTGCCCACACGGACAACCCTGCAGACTCGTCCTGACCCTCATGGCACTCTCACCTTATTGGCATCCTCGTGTTTTTCGTAACTCACAAAGCCAAAGCCTTTAGATTTCCCGCTGGGATCTCTCATTACCTTGACACTTAGGGTCTTACCTAGTACCAAAGGACAGAAGTATTAGTGACACCATCTCTACCATGGCTTCTTTAGAAATCCCCTTTAAGCAAATCTTTGGCAGAACCCAGACAGATCTACGACAGAAAAAGAAGCGCCTCGCCTGGTCTAATTCTGACCAAGCAGCTGAAATGGTCTTAGGGACGGAAGGAGGTAGGATGAAGCCAAAAAGCCAACGCCTAAAGTCTACCTGTACACCTTCTGACCTTTGTCACATAAGGTCCTTTATATCTAGGTCTGAATGCCCATGTCTTTTAAGTAAAAACAAATGTATTCTGGGGCTGGTAAACTGTAAAAGGGGCCATGTGAGCTCAGGATGTCAACTTACCAAACTGGCTAAATAGCTCCTTCAGACTTTCATCATCCACCTCTTCTCCAAAGTTCTTGATATAAACATTGGTGAATTCCTTGGCCTTGGCGCCAAGCTCAGCCTCCCGCTCTTTGCGAGACTTGAATCTGCCAACAAACCTAAAAAGAAACCGTGAAAAACAGTGATTACCTAGGGGGAACAAAACATGATTTCTAGAGGCCCCAAGGAAGGCAGGTTAAAGGTTGACAGGAGAGGTTAAAATACACAAGGATCCCACCCACCAAGAGAGGAAGCTCAAGGACACCCCAAGTACCCAGCAGAAAGAGAAAGAGGCAGGACTATCCTGCAAGGACCAGCCCCAGGGTCCCTGGCTCAGACCAGGGCTACTCCTACCACATCACACTGCCTTCATGAAGAAACCTGACGACCATGTTTTTTAAATGTTCATTTCTGTGCATCTATGTGAATGTATAGAAAATGTCTGGAAGGATACAAACCAAACTGTTAACAGTGGTTAGTCCTAAGAGTGAGACTGTGGCGAGTGGAGAGGTAATCTGCTATTTTATTCATTTCAGTATGCCTGATAGGAAAATGTCTGCATTCACTGAACATTTTTGTAGTCCTTTCCTGTGACTACCTGTAGCAATTCACCACTGGGCACACAGACATTATAAACACAATACATCCTCTGGTCTACTCAATACCACAAAGGACAGAAATGACTTGCTTGAAATAACCAAGACATATGTAAGTGCTTTATTCTCACATGGCCCTCTCCATTCCACAGTAACGACACCAAAGCAATGAGATCTGCTATGAATTGTCTCTGCAAAAGGACGGGGTTTTCACCGCAACCAGATTAAGTATTACTATGGAGCCAGCCTTATATGGGTCACTGAGTCACAGGCTAGAGAACGGAGAATCACAGGGACAATTTGGCATCAACTAGTGAGAGACCTACAGACAGACCTGAGTCAAAGGAAGTCAAGGTCACAGAGCTAATTAATGTACAGTGCCTGGTCAGTCCAGGGCCCTCTCCACTCTGTCGCTGGCCAAGACCCCTGCTCAGAGTGGGCTTAGAGCTGCCTCCAGTAGCCCCAGCTGCTGGTGCTCACTCACAAACCCATGGACAGATGCCTTTAAGGGAGAGGCAGCAGGCAGGCCATGGAATGGGCAGGGAGCCCACCTTGGCGAGTCAAAAGGGCTGCCACAGCTCGGGCAGGGAGACTCACCAGCCCTGGAGTGGAGAGGTAGGAGCAGGCCACACTTGGGCCGAGAGAACCAGTAGCCGCCTTGTGTGTGCCAGTTAATACCGAGGTGGGGCCACGGCTGGCTCATGCGATGGTTGTTGCTCCGGACTGGGACACTCACACTTTGCGGTCATTGAGGAGCATGCCATTCATCTTCTCGATGGCCTTGTCGGCAGCCTCTTGGGTCTCGAAGTGGACAAAGGCATAACCCTTAGAGCCATTCTCATCACACACCACCTACCAAGGAAAAGGCAGATGACTTTACCACCACTGGCCAGCTCAACAGATGCACCTGTGGTCTCCCACAACCAGCTGCACCAGCCATGATGCACCATAACACTAAGGGCAGCACCAGGCACCCTAAGTGCTCAATGCACAGATGATTAGCACTATTGAACTGCTTTTACACCAAACATTCTCTTACTTTCTTTTACTAAACATTTAGATCTGGGTACAAACCAGTGTTGCAGAAAGACAAATTCTTCCAATTCTGCAAAAGAATTAGTCGAGGGTAGTGTCAGATATGTGAACATCCACCATCTTAGGTTTTTACAAGGTGCTTCACATAAACAGATGTCTGGAGAAGAAAAAGACTAAATCTGTGCTTGTTACTTCAGTACTAGGGATTGAACCCAAAGGCCTCGCTTGCTTGCTAAGGGGTGTTCCACCCCTGAACTACATCCCCAGCTTTTTAAAAATCTTTATTTTGAGATAGGAGCTCACTAAATTATCCAGGTTGGCCTCAAACTTGTGATTGTCCTGCTGAAATCGCCCAGATTGGATTCCAGGTGTGCGCCACCTACCAGACTAAGCTGAATTTATATAGCGCTTTCTGAAGATCACACGTATGCCTCTGATGTTCTCATTTAACCAAACAAAAGCTTTGGGTTTTTGTTTTTTTTGAGACAAGCTCCTGCTGTATGTAATTCATGCAAGCCTTGAACTCACAGTGATCTGCCTCACCCTCCCGAGTGCTGAGACTGTAAGTGTGTGCCACCGTACCCGGCCCCCAAATAATCTTCTGAGTCTTCCAAAGGCAAAAAGCAGGAAGGCAGCCAGGTGTGGTAGTGCTCACCTGTAATCGCAGCACTTGTGAAGCTGAGGCAGAAGGAATACTATGAGTTCAAGGCCATCCTGAACTACATAGCAAGACCCAGTCTCAAAACTCAAGTATGTGCACACACACACACCACACATGCACGCACGCACGCACACAGCAGGAAGGCTGTTTCAGGTCAAGCAAAGAATAAACAAACATGAAAGCACCTGCTAAGCTATGCTGGGTTGTGGCTCTAACCACCCACAGGAACTTTTAAGATTCTACTTCCATTTCAATTTTGAAAATTACCCAAAAAAGAAAAAAAGAAAAGAAAAATTACCATACCCTGTTACCCCAATTCCATGGCAGTTCCCTGGCTTGGTTTTTTTTCTTATCTCAAGATTGCTGGGCATGGTGGCACGTGCCTGCAATCCCAGCACTCAGGAGACTGAGGTGGAGGATCACCGTGAGTTTGTGGCTTATCTGGGCTACACAGTAAGTTCAAGGTCAGCTTGAACTACATCTTGAGACGCAGTAAGACCCTGACTAAAAAAAACCAGTGGGTAGGGGAGAAAGATTCAATAATTATTCTGAATTTATTTAATCAATATTTACCTTGCAGGACAGAATGTTTCCAAAAGCAGAGAAGGTATCATAAAGTGCCTTGTTATCTATAGATTTGTCCAGATTCTTGATGAAGACGTTTCCCACACCAGATTTTCTCAAAGAGGGATCCCTCTGAGACCACATGATACGGATTGGCTTTCCTTTAATCACATCAAAGTTCATGGTGTCCAAGGCCCGCTCCGCTATAAGAAAGAAACACTTTTCAATCAAGTATTTAAAACATCAACTCATAATAGTATATGTGACTGCCACTATCTGGGAGAACAGATCACTCCACAACTTTTCCAGGTTATCACTGGTAAAAGGTAATTCTACTAAAATGGGCCTTCCCCAGTCGTGGTGGCACACCTGTAAAACCAGCATTTTGGGAGGCTGAGGCATGAGGATCACAAGTTCAAGGCCAGCCTGAGCAATACAGCAAGACTGTGTCTCAGAATAAAAAAATAAAAACGAGCTGGGATGTAGCTCACTGTGAAAGCCCCAGCATGGGCGAGGAGTAGGAGACCTTCATGCCACCAAGACAAAATGATAATACCTCACTTCTGATTACCCTATAGAGACTTCGCAGCACATGACTCAGTGTAACTCAGGTGGGACAGCTGAAACTCCATTTTTTATAAAATGGAACAGTTATGTTCAGGGTGGCTAAGCTGTGCAGTGGCTAATGACCGAGGAACTAATACCAGATTTTCTGATCCTATCCCTGCATTCAGTCCAGTCAGTTTCTTATACAGTAGCGTTTCCACAGATACTACCGGTCACACATGGAAATATTGTATACTGCGTTTTCGGGCAGAAAGGATGAAACTTTGCTGGGTTCAATTTCTAATACTGGAAAAAAGAAAAAGAAAAAGAAAAAGAAATTGCCATACCTTTCTAGGTGGACAGTGCAGGCAGGCCCTGTACCTAGAGGTATCTAGGGCTTCTGAAGCATTATCTGCGTTCTCTCTAATTCTAAGAATTCAACTGCCCTGGTGGCTCTCCATCTAGTGAACTGGGGCAATGAGTTTTCCAACCAAGTACATGTGTACACCAGAGACCACACAGAAAGACCAGAAGCTAAATAAAACGTACCACCTGATGGCAACTTTCCTTACATTATCTTGTCACAGAGACAGACACCACCCACAACTTCCCCCTCTTGGGGATTAAAGCAGGCAGAGTAGAGGAACCCACTCCCTGCCTCAAGGCATCTCACTTAAAGGAGGATGAAACTAACTATACCGCCACAAGTCCAACTGCCCAACAGGCCAAGGGAATTTCTTTTCATTCATTTGGACCAACCTTTCCCATCTTCTTCAGGTGGACTAGATTCACAGGGAGGGGGGTGTCCAGGTATGTATTTTAAAATACTCAGCCAGAAACATCAAACTTTGATTAACTAGTAGCTCCTGGTCTATTTCCAGACAGTTCTGCACAGGACAAGTCAGCTTAGCCTGACAAATCTGGCTACACTTATTTATAGCAGGCAGAAGTCCTGCAGAGGTATGTGCTGGCAGACACACTGACCAATGGCTTCTACTATCTCCAAATGACACAACTTTTGTTCAGAAGCGTCAAGGCAGCCAACAGCTAATATACCCATTACTCCCCACCAAAAAGGCTACTTGGTCACCTCCCTTGTGTTCCAGTAGCCAGAGACAGAATTCAGCGCACAACACATTTGACTAGCCTAGTCTCTCCAATTTAACCCAAATTTCTGATTGCAGCTATAACGTGGGCAAGTAACACTGCCTCACCAACAGTGAACATAGTGGGGACAAAAACTGGACCCTGGAGAGCCTTCGCCACAGAATGACCTGTTTCCCCCCAGTAATGGTCTCTGCAGTTGTTCCTCTTTAATCTGAAGTCATGTGCAGCCCTGATTAGGTTTCCTCTGGGCTCACTTGTGCCACGCCTACAGCATACCTCTCCACTGCCCCAAGGGAAGGCCACCATCTGCAATGGGAATCCCAAAGTGGCCTGCAACCTTCTGCAGTTCCTGTTCCCTCACAGGGAACCTGTCTTCTTCAGACAGGATGAAGTCAGAGTTTTGACAAGCATAAAGTACAGTTCACAGGTGTGGCAATAATAGCAACCAGCCCACTCAATTTTTAAGATACTTCCTGAGACTACAGCTTCATCCAGAGCAAAGAACTCCTCCACACTGGTGGCAAACAGGAAGGAGCCGGCCAGGAACGTGCAGCTCTTGTTCCCCTCCTGAGTCAAAGGCACAGAACTGCTCCCCTGGCTTCCTACCTGCCTCAAAGGAGCCATCCCTTATCAGTACGAAATCAAGACTCTCAGTCCAGGGTCATTGTGGGGGATGGGGCAGCAGCGTTGCAATCTAAAACTTTCACAGGGAATTGTTGCAATCTACCTGCCTTACAGGGGCATCAGCCTGTGCCCACTGACAAGGCCAGAGTCTGTAACAACTCAACCTCACTGAACCAGGTCCAGCCACACTAGAACAACAAAGTTAACTTCACTCTGATCCCGATTTATACCCTCCTTGGGTTCAGCCCCTCCCCCCCGCAACCACTGAGCGGCCCAAGGTCAAGCGGTTAGCAAGCGGTGGAAGCAAGACTGAAACTCAGGTCGTAACAACGAATCAGGCCCCATGTCCTCAATCCCTGCATCCTGTTCGCCACTGCGGCTTCTGTGCCAACATGCTGTCGTGATATCCCCTTCCCTGCCAGTAGGGCCCTGCCTAGATGACTTCTGGGGTCCCCTGGGATCCGCGGATGTGTGGGCACTGCTTCTACTCACCGTCAGCTGGCTGCTGGAAGTTGACGTAGGCATAACCCAGAGAGCGGCGGGTGATCATATCTCGGCAGACCCGGATGGACAGCACAGGCCCAGCCGGACTGAACTTTTCATACAGCATGGCCTCGGTGACGTCCGAGTGTAGATCGCCCACGTAGAGGGAGGCCATGGGGTAGCTGCTGGCTGCAGCGTTCATCTCCCCGCCCCCCACCACCCCGAGCCCCGCCAGGAGGACTTCTCACAGGGCCCACCGCAGGACAAAAGGGGCTCGTCTCGAAGCCGTGGCCCGCGCCGCGGCTCACAGGTGGCACAGAGCGACGCCCGGAGGAGCTGCAGTCGGGAGGCTCCGAGGCAGCACGGGGAGTCCGGGGACGGCTCACACGGGACGCAGAACGCCAGACAAAGGCTCTCAAAAACAATATGGCCCTCCCCAGGAGTTTGTTATTTCCAGCTGTCCTGGCTCCAAGCTCCAAATTACAAAAAGGAAAAAAAAATTGTCAAGTGGGAAAATCCCCTACAGAAAGGGGGCCAAAAAAAAATTATTCCAGAGGCAGCCAGATGCTGCCCACGGCGGCCTTGCGGACACGCGTTTCTCGATAAATATAGGCCCGGCTCCCGGCGGTTTAAGATTACAGCAGCCAGGGAAGGGGAAACCGAATCTTTGGGGGTGCCGACGCGGCCAGCCCCGGGCGGCGGCGCGGCGGCGAAGGGCAGCGCGGACACGTGGTGCGCCGGGCCGGCGGCGGGGGCGCGGGCCGGTGCCACGCGGCGCGGCGCGGCGCGGCGGGACAGAGGAGGAGGCGCGGGCGCGGAGGCCGGGGGCGGGCGGGCGCGCGGCTCACCACCGGGCCGGCAGGCGGGCGGACGCGGACGGACGCCGGGCGCGGGCAGGCCGGAAGCGTGCGCAAGTGACTTCCCCGCGGGCTCTCCGAGGAGGACTCGCTTTTTCTTTTCTTTTTCTTTCTTTTTTTTTTTTTTAAGGTTTTGAAGCGTTTTCGGGTTTTTTTTTATCTTTTTCTCTTTTTTGCTTCAGGCTGCTAAGCCCGAAAGCGGCGCAGGCGGCGGCGACCCGGGGCGGAGAGAGGCGGCTGGAGCAGCCACCGCTCCATTTATACCCGCCCGCCCCGGGCGCTGCTGGTCGAAGGGCGCCTGGCGACCTGGGCGCAGTCGTGCCCGCCCACTCGGCCCGGGGGCCCGAGGCGGGGCGGCCACGCGAGAGCGACCCGGCGCGGCCGCGCGGCGCCACAGCGACCCCTGGCGTGCGGAGGACCGCCCGCTGGCGGCGGGGGCCGACCTCTGGGCTTCTTTCCATAACAAATAGATGGAAACGCCCCCACCCCCGCCCCAGTCCTCCGGGAATAGGAAGGACCCACAGGTGCCTTAACGCGCCCATACGCATAAAGTGGACCGCAGTGGAATGTATAATTGTAAAATAAGGGTGCATACAATAGACTACGATGAAATAATAGGTGGGTCAGTATGTAGATGTTTGGGCCCCAAAACACAAGAAGATTGCTGAAGTGTTCAGAAGACGGTGACCTTACCGGGTTTGGGGGCACATGCCTGTAATCTCAGCACTTGGGAGGCAGAGGCAAGTGGATCGGCAAGAGTTCGAGGCCTGCGTGGGGGTACATAGTGAACTCAAGGCCAGCCTGAAGTACGGAGTGAGACTCTGTCTCAAAAAAAAACACAAAAAACAAAAAACATCATGACCTCGAGTGTACTCGTGGAGGACACTGGAAATGTAGCAGTGTATACACAGGTGGTGTGATTTTCTGAAAAGATGGGCTAATTTTAATAAAGCTTCAATGAAACCAGATACAATCATCCTCTCTATTTGCATGCTGTTGGCATTCCTGGAAATTTAGTTTGTACTTAAAGGTAAAAAATTACTTTCTATGGCTGGGCGTGTAGCTCAGTGGTAGAGCGCTTGCCTGGTGTGTCCAAGGCCCTGGATTTGATGCTCAGCACCATGGTGGTGGTGATGATGTTTCAGTTGAGTGGGCCAGAAATAGTCCAGTTTCTTGTGTACAACAAGGAAAGAATTCCAAGCACATACTCCATGGTTTATTGGAGATCTCTGGGAAGGTAGCAGCCAGGACGAGGGAAAGAGAAAAGGGTAGGAAGGGCAAAAAGGGTAGGCACATGCGAGTGGAAAGCCTAAAGGGTAATGGCGTGCAAATATGTCTGCTAACTGCAAATGTCTGGTAAATCAGGCTCCTTGGATTTAAAGGGTAGCCACCTTTGACTTCTAGGTGTCTCCCACTGAGTCTCTCACTGGCATCAGAACCCTGCCCCCTAGGATGGGGCGATGGGCTTTTATTATTATGCTTTGTACTTCCCCTAAGAAGGTGGAAATTTAGATAATCCTTAAAATGTTTATGTTTATGGTTGAGCTTTTGGGGAAGGGAGTGGCTCACTCAGCTCCTTTGTTTCTAACTGTGCTGGTGGTGGTGGTGGTGGGAATACTTTCTCTTTCTAGCATGAGCAAGGGAGTTAACATCTAGGCTTGGGTCATTATAAAATAATTTTTCATCAACATGAGGATCTGATAGGTCAACTGAAAGTCATGTTACCTTATGGAACAATGATATGTCCTGTATCTCCTCGCCCATAAATACAAGGAACCACCCTCCCCATCCTTGTGACAGCCAAAACTGGAAATCACTGAAAGGAACACACACACCCCTCTTCAAAACCACTGATTTAAGTAAGTGAATAAAGAAATATAAATGTTTATACATTCATTCACTCCAGTAAATGGTTCATCAAAGCCTCGTCTATGCCAATGCTGGAGGTACCATGGTAGATAAAATAGAAGAGGTTCCCTCCCTCCCTCATGGTACTTATATTCTAGTAAATGTATTAAAGCAAAAAATATGTCTGGGAGCAGAGAGGAAGAGGAAGTAAAAAGAACTAAAATGTGTTATGTACATGTATCAACTCCCCATGATGAATAGAATCTTTATGTACGGCAAAGATATATATATTTTTTAAATTGAGACAGGGTCTTGTTATGTAGTTCAGGCTGGCCTTGAACTTGTGGCACTCCTCCTGCCTCAGCTTCCCAAGTGCTGGGATCACAGGCATGCCCCGCTGAATATTTTTTTTTAAATGAAAAAAACATATGGAATACTCCTTCTATACTTAGATTTCTCAGGGAAGTCTTCACAGAACAACCAGCACTGGTCTAAAGTAACCTGGCAGGACTATCACATCACTTTGCTTTCTTGCCTACCGGGCTCTTATTGGTTCTTAAAATTATTTGTCCATATAAAGGTTGAACATCCCCAATCCAAAAATCCAAAATGCTCCAAAATCTGAAACTTTCTGAGCACCTGACGACTGACAAGTAGAAAATTCCACACCTGGCTGATATAGCTCAGTGGTTAAAGTGCTTGCCTACCAAGCACAAGGCTCTGAGTTCGATCCCCACCACCAAAAAAAAAAAAAAAAAAAGAGAGAGAGAAAAGTGAAAGGTGAAGGGGTATGGAAGAAACCAGCTCTGCAGAACAACCTTAGGCAAAACAAGAGAAGAAGATAAAAGCAAAAGTAAAAATTACATGCTGCGTCTGGGAAACCTAGTGTGGGCTACCATGAAAAGTCGCTATAGCAAGGTCTTTTGGCATCTGTGTCCTTTATGTGGTCCAAATCTCGAAGAAACCCACAAGAACTTCTGCATCCGGATCCTGCCACGCCCAGGCCGAGGTCAGGTCTGGGCCTCCTATTGAAATTCTGCTGGAGTTCTCTTGAGAAGTCCACGTGCAGGGCTTTGGGAACTGTTCTGCGCACGTGTCCAAGATTCTGTAACTAACAGGTCATGTCTGCCTCCTCAGACAACTTTGCAACCCCTAATCTACTACCTCAAAATGACATGCTAAACGGAAGAGAGGGAGGAAGGAAGGAAGGAAAAGAAAGAGGACATGAAAACACCTTGGACATTATTTACTTCACACAGAGATCGAAACTGCACTGTATCCACAGGCAAAACTACAAGATTATTTTTTTGTTTGTTTCCAGGATGGAACTCAGGGCCTCGTGCTTCCTAGGCAAGCACTCTAACCACTGAACTAAATCCCCAGCCCTGGATTGTTGTTGTTTTGAGACAGGGTCTCACTGTATAGTTCAGGCTGGCCTTGAACTTGCAGTGGTCCCCCTGCCTCAGCCTTCGAAGAGCTGGGACTACACACATGCACCACCACACCCAGTTTAACTGTTTAAGAAGGAAGTGCCTAGGCTCAAATTACTTATTTTTTAAATCTCTCTGGCTGCAGAATGGAAAAGGATTAGAGAGCTTGTGCAAGGGCAGCCCAGTGATGAGGTGAAGAAATATATAAGAGCTGGGTGTGGAGGCACACGCCTATAATCCCAGCACTCAGGAGGCTGGGACAGGAGGATTGCCATGAGTTTGAGGCCACCCTGGGCTGCATCGTGAGTTCAAGGCCAGCCTCAACTACATAGCAAGACCTTGTCTCAGAAAAATAGGAAAAAAGAAAATTCAAACCAGGTGTTGTAGTACATCCCTGTAATCCCAGCACTCTAGAGGCTGATACAGGAGGATCGCAAATTCAAGCCCATCCTTGACAATTTAGTGACTTAGCAAGACCTGTTTTAAAATAAAAAAGGGCTAGTGATATAGTTTAGTATGAGGGCCTTGGGTTCAATCCTAGTACTAGAGAAAGAGAAGAAAAGAAAGAGAAAATGTGTCAAGTAGCTGGGTGTGGTGGTACATACTTATTATCTCAGCACTCTGTGAGGCTGAGGTAGGAGGATTGCAAGTTTGAATCCAGCCTGGATAATTTAGTGAAGCAGTGAGACCCTGTCTCAAAATAAAAAATGGAAAAACAGGGCTAGGGATGTAGCTCCGTGTGAAGGCCCTGGGTTCAAACATCAGTACCATAAAAGAAAGAAAGAGAGGGAGTATTTCACTTTCGAATGCTCCCTACTCGTCGAGTAACTATCTATCATTTTCCTTTCCCCCTTTTCCACCACTTTAAATAAATTGTCTTCTAAAAAAAAAGAGAGAGAGAGAAAGGGAAAGAGAAAGAAAGGGGAAAAAAAAAGAAAGGGAATATACATGGACCTATACATTGTAGCTGGTACACAATAGGCATTTGGTAGGCCATGGATAATACTGTATTATTATAATGTGACATTTTCAAGGTTGCTCTGAGTGGCTAAATGAGGCTAGAACTTGGATGTGTGTGTGTGTGTGTGTGTGTGTGTGTGTGTGTGTGTGTTTATGTAGTGGGGAAGGAAACTGCCAAGTAAAGACTTTGTGGGGATCCCTGGACACCATTCACCAAATGTGACACTTCCAGAAGTAATTGATGTAATACTATTATTTGGAAATAATGACCTAAACAGCAGATACCACATAGCCCTTCCTACGTGCCAGGCCCTGATCTAAGCCCCGGAGAGTCACTGGCCACAATCACAAAGCCGGCAAGAGTGGGCTGAGACTTAAGTGTTTTCTTCCTCTAACATGCTGCCTACAACGATGCTAATAATAACAATCTCTGACATTTACTGAGGCTTACACATTTCACACAGTCCCTAACCAGTCCTGGAGTACTATCCAAACCCCTTTGCAGAGGGGAGAGGCAAGGCCGGGGAGGGTAGAACCTCGTTCTGATCACTGGTAACTGGTAACTGTTTGCTACTCCTAATTGCTTCAAGAGAAACTGCCAAGATAGCTTTGCAGCCTGGTGGCTTGGCTTCCTTATTGTGGTCTGACTCTGAAATAGGCCCAGAGAAAGAAAGGATGGCTCTGTGGCCTCCACTTCTGGTTGGACCAAGTTATCTCTTGAGAGCAGCCAGCTACAGCTGGGGATTTAGCTCAGTGGTTAGAGTGCCTGCCTTGCAAGCACAAAGCCCTGAGTTCGATGCCCAGCACCAAAAAAAAAAAAAAAAAAAAAAGAGAGAGAGAGAGTAGCCAGCTACATTTGCCCCAATTCATACTTTGGCTTTTGTTTGCTTGGTTTCAGTTTTGGTTTTTTGAGACAGGCTGGCCTTGAGCTCACTATGTAGCCCAGGCTGACCTCAAACTCTCAGCAATCCTTCTGCCTCAGCCTCCCTCAGCTGGGATCACAGGTGTGTGCCACCATGCCCAGGTTTCAATTCATACTCTTTTTTTTTTTTTTTTTTTTTGCCAGGGATCAAACTCAGGGCCTTGTGCTGCTAGGCAAGCCCTCTAACCACTGAGCTAAATCCCCAGATTCAGTTCATACTCTTGTGCTGACTTCTCACTTGCAATTGATGTTGGGAAAGAATTCATCGACCCAGAAGAAAGTGACCTTGGCAGCCTGTGGGAATAAAACCACATGGATCCCTTCCACAAGAAAAAGTCCCAAGTTTTCTGGCCTTCTGGTAAAAGTCTTCCACATCCTCAGTGTCACCCCGGGATGCTTAGAAATGCATCTTAGCCAGGTGTGGTGGCCAAAAAAGTACCGTGTCTTACTTACTTTTCTCATTGCTGAGACAAAATATCTGAAGCCCAGAGTTAAAGGAGGAAAGGGTTATTTGGCTCACAGTGTGTAAAGGTTTCAGTTCATAGTTGGCTGGCTTCAAGGCAGGATGGCTTGGCAGAGGAGTAACAGTTCATGGCAGGCAGAAAGTAGAAGGCAGCAAGCAGCAAGTAGCAAAGAAGCAGCAAGTAGCAGCAAGGAACAAGGGACAAGCAGCAACCATCTTTCTATCCCTTACATTTTATCCAGGCTACCTACCCTTAGGGCAGATAGCACTCACATCCAGTGTGGGGGAGTTTTAATCCTAGCATCCCATCATGAATCAATCCCAGCATTACATTTTTTTTTTTTTTTTTTTTTTTTTTTGGTGTTGAGGATCAAACTCAGGGCCTTGCGCTTGCTAGGCAAGCGCTCTACCACTGAGCTAAATCCCTAGCTCCTAGCATCACATTCTTGATTCCAGCAGCACACACCCTAGATCCAGCCACCTGCAAAATGTCCCACCTATGACTGCATGAGGCTTTGGGAGGACATCTAGAGACAAGCTACAACATACCACAAACTGTGTGTCTTCAAAAAACTGAATTTCTCCAAGTATGGTGGCACATGCCTACAACCCCAGTACTTTGGGAGGCTGAGGCAGAAGGCTCACAAATTCATGACCAGCCTGGGCAATTTAAGTGATTTAGTGAGCTCTCATCTCAAAATAAATAACAAAAATGGCTAGAGCTAGGGATGTACCTCAGGGTGAAGGCCTTGCTAAAGTTTTTTTGTTTGTTTGTTTTTTTGGTGTTTGGGATGGAACTCAGGACCTTGTGCTTGCAAGGCAAGCACTCTAGCCACTGAGCTAAATCCCCAGCCCTTGAAGGCCTTGAATTCAATCTCTAATATAAAAAAAACTACATGTCAGACCCTATGGAATTAGAATATGTTTTATCAAGATTCCCCACCAATTCCCTATGATAAATGCAACCATTATGTACTATAAGTACATACTAACAAAAATTTAAACCAGGCATAGTGGGCACATGCCTGTAATTCCAGCACTCAGGAGGCTGAGACAGGAGGATCACCATGAGTTCGAGGCCAGCCTGGGCTGCATCGTGAGTTCAAGGCCAGCCTGAACTACAGGGCAAGACCCTGTCTCAAAAAACAAAAACAAAAAAAATTAATAAATAAAAAAAAATAAAATAGTGGGCTAAGGATGTAGCTCTTCGTTAGAGTGCTTGCCTAGCATGAGCAATGCCAGGACTAGATCCCTAGTACCCCTAAAACAAAACAAAACAAAGCAAAACAAAACAAAAAGCTTCTCCTTGCCCTAATCTCTTTGGATGTATCCCTGGTCTACCATAGTGAGGTAGGAAACTAGGGTGTGGCAGTAGCTGACTAGGGAAGTAGGTGTGACTATTAATTACAAGATCCCAGACAGATGCACAGAAATTTCTGAAACCCTACACGTGGGGCTTCTCCAGAGAATGGCCTAGACCTGACATCAGCATGGTTGGAGCCCAGCACCACCTTTCAGTACCCGGATGTAGAAGTTCTTGCGGGTTTCCTCGAGATTTGGACGCTATAAAATAAAGGAAGCCATGAGAAACAGGCCTTAGAGTACCTGTGTATGATAGCTGGTACTGTGTCCCAGGCACAGTAAGTATTTGTATTTTTGCTTTTGCCTCTTTTTCTCTTCATTCAGCCCAACCATGCTTTGCAGAGCCAGTTTTTCCCCCAAACTCTATTTCTGCCTTTTTTTTTCTGCCTTTTAAAATAAACTTTGCCGCCACTTCTTACTTGTTTTGTCCAGTTCTTTGTTTGAGGTGAGAAGAACCTGGAATTCGATTCCAGAGAAGGCGAGCAACCCAGAACCCGGTAATGTTTAGTTTACGAGCCACTTTTTAGAAGCAAGCTACCGGATAACAATAGGACACGTGTCCTGGATTCCCGAATTGCAATCCTCTGCCATCACCAAATAAACTTTGTTTTGTAGACTCAATCTCTTTGTTGATCAATGTAATTTGACCCATCCATCCATTTATCTATCCATCCATCTGAGACAGAGAGCAACATAGGGACTGAAGATAAACTCCCAGGACTTTAATCTTTTACTCATTAAAAGCTTGATTTTTTTCTTCTTCTTCTTCTTCTTCTTCTGAGGCAGGCAGAGACTTAAAAGTTGCTTTTGCTGAAAAGCAGTGGCTCTTCCCTTGGGCTTTTGGATGCCCGGTGGGTGACAAAGAGCAGAACAAAGATTGACCTCCATTTCCTGTCTTTCTCTCTCTCTCTTTAATGGTACTAGGGATTGAACCCGAGGCCTTCTCACTGATCTACAACCCCAGCCCCCACCCTTTTTTTTTTTTAAATTTTGAGACAGGGTCTCCCTAAATTGCTAAATTACCCCGGCTGGGCTGGCATTTGAGATCCTCCTGGCTCAGCCTTCCAGAATGCTGGGATTACAGGCATGCACCTTATGCCAGGCTGTACCTGGTTATTACCTTGCTCAGGTCTGCATATGGGCATCGTAATCATTCAGGGAGTATCTAAAAGCTGGCAATAGGAGCTTGAACAGCCCCACCTTTACATAACCTATCTTACCCCGCTTCAGGACTGAGGACACCAAGATAAGAGATTTACAGGGATATTCAACTACCAATGAGCACCCAGAAGTCACCAGTCATTGTCCTAAACCTACGGTCACCTTGGATTCCAGCAGAGCCTCCTCAAAATTTAGACTGTTCAGAGCAGAAACAGTCACCTCCTGGAGACAGGATTAAATGATAAGAACTTCTCCAGAACCACCTTGCTAAACTGGAATCGCTGAGATAAAGATCAATCGGATCCTAGTCCACTTCAGCTAATCCATAAAAACTGCTTCCCTTCATTGTTTTCTTTCTTTCTTTCTTTTTTATTGGTGCTGGGGATCGAACTCAGGGTTTTGTGCCTGCTAGGCAAGCACTCTAACCACTGAGCTAAACCCCCGATCGCCCCCTTCCTTTGTTAATGTGCCAATCTCAAAGTCCCTTCTCTGTTTTCTTGTTTCTAGCTCTGCCTGACAAATCAGCCTATGCCTTTAATTGACACTTACCAGAGTGCTCCTGTCAGGACCCGGGAGTTGTGGCACACACCTCTAATTCCAGCACTCGTGGAAGCTAATGTGGGAGCACTGTCAATTGAGTTCAGCCTGGGAAATTTAACAGATCCTGTCCCAAAATAAAAAATAAAAAAGGGCTGGGGATGTAGCTCAGTGCAAAGGCCCTAGGTTCAATGTCAGTATTGCCAAGGGGCAGGAGAAAGCCAAGTTTCCACCTTCCCCACGGAATCGCTATTTTGTAGAACTCTTCCATATCTTTCTCTACGATCATACCTATATGCTCAACTCGGTGCCACTGGCATGAACGTAGGTCAATACTGGTTGATCTAACTTGCTCCTGCTGTCTTGCGTGGTGGTAGTGCCACCACATTGGGCAGCTCCCTCCATCTTTAATGGCTCTGAATATTAGGAATTTTGTTTTGGTTTTTTGAGTCAGGGTCTCACTGTGTAATTCACACTGGCCTTGAACTCACTATGTAGCCCAGGCTGGCCTTTAACTCATGGTGATCCTCCTGCCTCAGCCTCCTAAATGCCAGGATTACAGGTGTGAAATCACACCCAACTTTGAATGTTATTATAGCAGGAGAGGAGCTCAACACCAAAGAAAAGAAGGCACCACGCCAGTCAAAAGAGCAGCTCTTTTACTTATGCTGGCATAGGCCCAGGGAACTAGTATCCAAAGCCTGGGAGAGGAAGGGTCAGGGGAGAGCAGTATTTATTCATGAAACCTCACCTCTCTGGGGAGACCTACTAAAATCTTACGGTGTAGACTAAACCTATTGATTGAATATATTATTTTTCACTTTATTAGAATACAGGCATCGGTTAGTTTCATTGGTTATAGCAATTTTCACCTCTTTTGCCTAGGGATGTGGTTATTTCACCTCAGGGGGTAGGGGGACAGCAGCTAGTCTTGTTATTTATTTTCTTTTTTTTTTTTTTTTTTGTTATTTATTTTCTTTACAAGCAGGACTCAAAGTTTAGCCCATACTGGCACATTCTTTAATGGTTATCAAGGAAACAGGAGACTATAAATTGTCTGTGTCCTCCTCTGGGTGTGGCTGCCTGCGATTGTCATTGAGCTCATGGTAGGGGGTCTCACACTATGAATTTAAAAAATTTTCCCCATCTAATGAAAAATAGTATCTTCAACTGTCTTCTCATATGCTTATGAAAGGTCATTTCCCTTTCTTTATACGTGAATAGCTAAAGCAGGCTTTGAACGAACAAACCAGAGAACATTAGTAGAAGGCATTGCTGAGCCTCAGCCAAGGCCTCCAATAGGAACCACGTGAGGGAGTTAGAGGTTTAATGTTGTTGGATGGTAACTCTGTAGGGTGGGAAGGCAGGAAATAAAAGTGGAGGTATCTCCGTTGGGCTTCACGGAGCAAGACTGTAATCCCAGTGTTTTGTCTGAGGAGGGTTGTACACCATCCCACGCTACACCATGCTGTAACGTCTGGGGGTGGACAGCCAGCCACTGCTCTGCCACATCGTGCCATGTGATCCTAACAGCTTCCACTGATCTTAAACCCAGGGTTGATAAAAGAACTAGAGAAGAGGGTTAAAATAAAGAAGACAATTATTTGAAGGTGGGGAAAGTGGGGGGGGGGACAGATATAGTGGAAAGCTACTCTGGATAAGTAGAGAGTATTAGAAAATGAGTAACTTGTGGATGTCTCGCCTGCAGCTCCTTTTATTGAGATCCTAGTCCCACGTAGGCTTCTGGAATCTGGCTTCCTGGCTTGTCATTCATCCTAACCTTGGATTTCTTCCAGTCATATGCAATCAGATGACTTTTCCATTGAGGCTAGAATTATGGGTGGGGGGAGTTTAAGGATAGTTTACTTAGGTTTAAATATGAAGTAAAAGGGTTTATGTTGATCATGATATTTGAGACTTCCCTGATCTTAATTTCTTTGCCTTTATCTTTCTGACTGCTTGAGGCAGAGGCCAGAGTCGTTATTTTTTGGTTTTTTTGGGTTTTTTTGTTTTTTTTTTTTTTTTTTTTTGGTGCCCAGACCAAACTCAGAACCTTGTGCTTGGTTGGCAAGCACTCTAACCCCTGAGGTAAACTCCTACCTGACTACAGCCCTTAGTAAGTCTCTCTATTAACTTCTTTTTTTGCAGGGGGGTGCTGGGGACCAAACTCAGGTCCTTGCGCTCGATAGGCAAGTGCTCTACCACTGAGCTAAATCCCCAACCCTCTCTATTAACTTCTAACAAAGCTCAACAAGGCCTTCATTCTATCTTTTGCTACCTACGGAACCCCTGACCTTATACCAGCACTGGGGCTCTGTGCTGGTATAAGGCTGAGGTAGGAGGATTGCAAATTCGAGCCCAGCCTGGGCAATTTAGAATTTTAGCAAGATCCTGTTATTATAGACAACTAAATTAGGTAGAAATATTATAGGCAGTCAGATAGGGCTAGGCCCTCAAGGGAATCAGTGCAGAGGCGATAAGAACACATCAAAACTGGCTAAATAGGACTGAGGATTTAGTTCAGTGGTTAGAGTGCTTGCATAGCAAGTACAAGGCCTTGAGTTCAATCCCCAGGACCAAAGGAAAAAAAAAAACAAAACACAAACAAAACTGGCTAAAGGCACATCTGAAGAAGATTAAAGTCACAATGGCCAGATTTACATACTTTTCTAAGTGATAAATGGAAATTTGAAATTATTGGTACCACCCTTTTGAGATTTCCCTTATAAATAAACCATTATCTCAATAGGAGCGGACCATCCGATCCCACCCACTAAAACTAAAACTATTAAGACCAAAAACAATACTAAAATTATAGACTATCGCCTAAAATTAATGATGTCATCCTTATGCCCTTGCTACTACTGGAGCAATATTAGCCAAGTGGCTATACTTGTAATCATATTGGTTGAGTATAGATTTGATCCACATTGTACCTACCTCATGATTTTGCTCTATAGAACTTTCTCAGAGAAGTGGGCTCATTGGCAACCAATTCAGGACCTCTCCTGTCTCTCAGGAGCTATTCCTATTCCCCATTCCTATTCTCCAATAAATTTGCTTACTATTTTTTTTTTTTAATTTTCCTACTCTTAATGTCCATTGTCCCTTGTAATTCTTCAGTTTCAGGGAGCACAAACTGGAGGTATCTCATTAGGTTAGATTAGGAGTTACATATCACTGTCTCAAACATAAATTAAAAAAAGGGCTGGGGATGCTGGGTATAGTGGTGGATACCTGTAATCCCAGCACTCAGGAGGCTGAGGCAGGAGGATTGCTGCTAGTTTGAGGCCAGCCTGAACTACATACCAAGACCATGTCTCAATCCACATCCCCCCACAAAGAAAACCCCCAAAATCCAAAAAAAACAAAAAAGGGCTGGGGAAGTGGCTTAGCCAAGGCCCTGGACTAAGTCCTTAGTACCGAAAAAAAAAAAAAAAAAGTGGAGGTGTGAATAGAAGCCAGATCTTCTAAGTGTCTTCCATGCCTTACTCCCATATTGTTATGGAAAAGGATTGCAGCTCTGTGAGACCAAGAGCCACTCAGAGAGTTGGAGAACTCGGGAACTCAGGTTTGGACTGACCCAGGGGAGTTTACACTCTGAAAATCCTGGGCCCCAAACAAAAAAATTCCAGGGTTTCTATAGGGTTGGGGGTAGGTTTGTTTTTTTGTTGGTGCTAAGGGTTGAACTCAGGCCCTTGTGCTTGCAAGGCAAGCACTTTAACCACTGAACTAAATCCCCAGTCCTTTATAGAGAGGGTTAAATTTCTGTTTTTGCCTGTTTTCTTTTCTCAGGAGTTGTATGACCTTGTTTTCAAGATAAGGAACAAGAAGTAAGGTTACAGAAGCAGACAGCAAGCATGGCATGGGTTAAATCTTCTCTTAGGTCCCAAATACTTCCAAATAGTTAAGTTTCATGACCCTCCTCCCCATCCCTATTACCAGGTAGCTCCTTCTAAAAGTGGGTTTCCCACAGGGGATTTAGCTCAGTGATTACAGTGCTTGCCTCCCAAGTGCAAGGCCCTGAGTTTGATCCCCAGCACTCACAGAACAAAACAAAACAAAACAAAAACTCCAAACTTTGTTTTTTCTAACTTCTGGAAGTTAGAAGTCTAAAATAAAGGGATTGGAAAGGCCATGTTCCTTCTGTGACATATAACGGAATTCATCTTTGCTTCTTCCTGTTCTTTTTGTCAGTATTGGGGAATTCAACCCAGATTTTTTTGCACAGAGCTACTTCCTCTGCCCTTTTTTTCTTTTGAGACAGGACATCACTACATGCTGGTGCTGGGCTCAAACTTGTGATGCCTGTGTCTCAGTCCCTGGAGTTGCTAGAATCACAGGCATGTACCACCATGTTCATCTTCACATAAAACTTTGATTAAATAAATTTGTTCTGCTTTTTCCATCTGCCTTTTGTTATGGGGTGGCAGCCATGAACCTTTTGATGAGCGGGAAAATATATGAGTTCCTCTCCCCTACACAGACATGGTCACATTCTCAATCCTGGGGGTCAGGACTTCTGCGTATTTTTTTTTTTCTTTTGTGTGGCATTGGGAGTGAACACAGAGCCTTCACACTAAGCTACATCCAAACGAAGCCCTTTTTTCCTTTTTTGATTTTTTATTTTGAGACAGAGTTTCACTAAATTGCCCAGATGGAACTTGACTTGTGATCCTCCTACCTGAGCCTCGCAGAATGCTGGGACTGCAGCCGTGTGTCACCACACTGGGCCAAACTTCTGCATATCTTTTCTCAACCCATGAGAAAGAGGAGGAAAATATTCATAAGGAAGATATTTAATGGAGCCCAAACAAGGACAGTGAGGGCAGGGACAGGTGAGAAAAGATGCATCTTTTTCTTATTCTTTTTTTTTTTTTTTCTTTTTGGTTTTCTGAGACAGGGTCTCACTATGTAGTTCAGGCTGGCCTTGAGCTCACTATGTAGCCCAGGCTAGCCTCGAACTCCCACAATCCTCCTGCCTCAGCCTCCCATGCGCTGGGATTACAGGTATGTGCCACGCATTTTGGAGAAGTTTAGGGTACAGAAGCCACAGGAGTTGCAGACTGGATGGAAGGAGAGGGGGCGTGCTCTCCTGGGGCTGTAGATTAGGGTGTGGGATAGATGGTGACAAACGATGTGAACTCTGTGAAGGATGGAGACTTGGTGCCCCCTGGAAAGCTGGGCATACAAACAAGGCCAGCCCTGGAAAGAGAATCGCAGAGCAGTGGTTCCTGCCCAGACCGACACCATTGCTTCTTCACTGGCTGCCTGCCTCTTCTGATTCCACTTCCCAATCCTTTGTTTCTGGAGACAAAGTCTCACTGTGTAGCCCAGGCTGGCCTCGAACTCACAATCCTGCCACCCCAGCCTCCAGAGCGTTGGGATTACAGGCGTGCCAGTCTACTTTTTGCGCTATAGCCAGAACAGAGTTCCAAAAACCCTTTCCCAGGCTTAAGCCCTTCAAGGTTTCTTATTGCTCTTACAAGAACATTCAGGCCCTCTACTGCAGCTTACAAGACTGGGCAAAGCCAGTGGATAGTCGTCCCTCCAGCTGTGATTTTCTCTGACTTTAAGCCTTATGCACACTGCTCCAGCTGCTGGCTTGGCCCCTTTTCCGTTCCTTGAACCCTTTTCCATAGCAGGCTCTTCCCTCTGCTTGAAGCTTCTTCCCCCAGCTCTTCACTGCCTGGCTCATTCTCATTCTCTAGACGTCCTTTGTCAAAGAACAAAATCACAACAATTCAGTTTAGCAATCTTGACTGGCTTTATTTTTGGTTTTAGAATCAGGCGATACTTCATGGTATAAAATAGAATAAGTTCCTATGGGCTGAGCAGAAGAGGGTTTTATAGATGGAAGAAGGCTGAAAATAGCAGAACAGGTGAAGAAATATTTAAGAGCAAGACACAGTGGGACATGCCTGTAATCGCAGCACTAGGGAGGTGAAACTACATAGCGAAACCCTGTCTCAAAACAAAAAACAAAAAACAAAAACCAAAAAACAAAAACACGATTTCCGTCTAGTTGCCTGGTTGTCCTTTTTGGGCAATTTCTTTCTTTCTTTCTTTCTTTTTTGGCAGTTTCTTTACAAGTTGTTCTTTCCCTATCCATATTGGGTATTCATGTTTTATTTATTTATTTATTTATTTTTGAGACAGGGTCTCACTGTGTTGCCCAGGCTGGCCTCAAACTCACGGTGATCCTCCTGTCTCAGCCTCCCAAATACTGGGATTGTAGCATGTACCACCATGCCCAGCATTCCTGTTTTATTGCTGGTTTCTGGGCCTTCCTTTCTCTTCATGTGATATCAATATGACGTCAACTAAGTGTAGTTTCTGGACCATTGCAATCAGCTGGGTATTTGTTAAAAATGCAGCATAGAAATCCCAGTGTAGGGAAAGACAGCTCCCATAGGTAGGGTTAAAGGAAGGAACACAGGCCCTTTTAGAAGGGAGGAGAAAACGAGCTTCTGTGACTAAAAGCAAGCAGTTTTGTGGTTTTACTTCTGGAGCAACAAGCCCACCACCCAGTAGACAATCTTGGACCAGCTCAAACTGTTCCCCTCACCCCTTGGCAGTTTGAACATCCTGAAATGTTCCTGACTGTGTGCTGTAACTACCCTGACGCACTCTTTGACCTTAGCAATGAGCCCGTTAACTTCTAGGTGGGTGGAGATGGCCCCGTGCTGTAAAGATAGGACTGCTGCCCTATCTTCAGCGGCCACCCAGCTCTGGAGCCCCCACTCCTCGGAGTGGCTTTGAACTGTTTCTGCAATAAATTTGCTTTTGCTTTGCTGCAATAAATCTACTTTCGCTCTGCACCGTGACTTCTGACTCCTCGTCCTCTTCCTACATGGGAGAGAGAGACAATCTGGGAAAGTTCTCGGGTGGGCTGGTGACCCCAGACTCTATGGCCGCAACACCAACAAGCAGGACGCCGAGGCAGGAGGATGACAAATTCCAGGCCAACCTGGACAACATAGTGAGACACTGTCTCAAAAACAAAGCACAACAACAAAAAAGAAACTCACAGGCCCTAATCCCAGATCTGTTACTGATTTCTAACCCCATTCTTTCCTCTTCAGAATTGTAGAACCAAGCTGGGCGGGGTGGCACACACCTGTAGACCCAGCACTCGGGAGCATGAGGCAGGAGGATTGCCACAAGTTTGAGATCAGCCTGGACTACACAGTGAGACTTTGTCTCAAAAAACCAAAAAAGGGCTGGGGATTTAGCTCAGTGGTCAGAGTGCTTGCCTAGCAAGCACAGGCCCTGAGTTTGATCCCCAGCACCAAAAAAAAAAAAAAAAAAGAAAAAGAATTGTAGAACCAATAACAAGCCACCACCAACTGACCACCAACATCAGGTTAGAGCTGGCTCTGCTACACCTGCTGGGCATCTCCCCAGCTCCCCTGGTTTGGACAATCAGCCCTGCCAGGCCCATACACCTGGACCCACAGCCCGCCGGGTCTTCCTGGATGAACTGTAGGCTGCCTTGATGGGAAGCCCTGGCTGAGCTGTGGTCTCCTCTGCCGCCTGCTCCATGTCCCTGGCCTGGTGCACCGAGCACAAAGGTGTTCCCATGCAGTCCTGGGAAGGTGGTGCTGGGAGCACCCATATCTCAGCCCCAGCACCTCGCCCTCAGGCTGCCCTTCTGCAGCAGGTGCCTCTGTAAGCCTCACTCTTTGCCTGCCAGGCGCCCGGAGCTCTCCGAGGCCAGGGCCTAGCAGGGTTTGTTGTTCCTGGCACCCTCAGCTCCTCCAGTGATGTGTAGGGGGGCATTTGGCAGGCCTCCCCACACACCCAGCCGCCCCAGCTAGCAGAACCCGGGCACCACCCTGTTTCCTCTCTTGCCTCATCGCCTGTCCAGCTGATACCTCCTCATCCTACCTCGCAGTATCTCCAGACCTGCCTGCTTCTCCTTCACCCACCTTCGAGCCTGGCTCCTCCCCACCCTGCTTCACTTCAAGCACTCCAGCCAAACTATCTTTCTAAAATGCAAATGCCACTCCCTGGCCAATCCCTTCAGTGACTACTATGTCCAGAATAGATGCTGAAATCCTGGCAAAATCTTCCCAGACCTGCTTGCCTCTGCTTTCCTATCCCTCCGCATTCAGTCCTCCTTCTGTCATCTTCTGGTGTAGCACCAGCTCTTTGAAATCTTCACCTGGAGCAGCCTCTCTGGAAAGCCCACCTTCCCTTCCTGGCATGCATCCCCACTGAGTGGCACACTGTCCCTTTCTGGCCTGGCTCAGGGTGGCACCTGGAGCACCCACCCTCCCCAACGCTCATCTCATACCTGACAAGCTGGAGGAGTGCAGAGCAGTTCTTTTTTTTGGGGAGGGGGGTGCTGGGGATCGAACTCAGGGCCTTGTGCTTGCTAGTCAAGGGCTCTACCACTGAGCTAAATCCCCAGCCATACAGGGCAGTTCTGCAGGAGGCTTAAAAGGCGAGAAAAGTTAGCTGGGTGTGGTAGCACATGGCTATAGTTCCAGCAACTGCTCTGGGAGGCCAAGGCAGGAGGATTGCAAGTTTGATCCCAGCCTGAGTAACTTAGTAACTTATTAAGGCCCTGTTATTTAAAAAAAAGGAGTTTGTGTTCCAGGAGAGTAGAGGAGTACAGGCTTAGAAGGAAGAAGGAAGGGTCATTTCCAGTGGGAGCCGAGAGAGTGAGCAGACAGAGGCCACCAGAAGCAATGAGAGGAGGCAACCGTGAAATGGGCAGTGGAGGGTGGGTCATGAGGAGGAACAAGGCAGTGTGGCCCAGCGTCCAGGGTGAGGTTTCCAGACTCTATAGGTTGATGTGCCATCAGCATCTAGATATAGGAATCGCCTACCCTACTTAGTTCCTGACACAAGGGCAGAGTCCACGGAAGCTGTTGTTGCTGGTGTGGGCATCGCGGGGCCTGGCTGGATGTGACCCACACGTGCTAACTATGGTCAGCCTAGACTGGCCCAGGAGCCGGGCTCTCCTGGGTGCAGCGGACGGCGTCCTGCGTACTCACAGCCCTGGCGCTGACACGGAGGGGAGGGAGGATGTAGAAGATGCGCTTGTCTGGAAAGGCCTGAGTCAGTGGGGGGGGGGGCAAGAGGGGGTTGGGGCTGGATGGCGGTGGGGCTGGTGCGGCCCCCTGGGAAAGGCCAGGTCCCCCTGCCCTCCCCGCGTGGATGACAGCAAGGCCTTCGCCTCGGTCTCCCTGCGGCGCTGCCACCAGCCACTCTGCACGTGGCAGCAGTCATTTATCAAAATGTGAATGAGGCTGTGTCACCAGCCTCACCCAGCCAAAGTCTTCCCAGGCTCTTAGGACAGCAGCTGGCGGCAGCGCTCTCCAAGCCAGGGGGAACAGACCGATCTCAGGGGGAGATGAAAGAACGTTTTAAGATTTCAGCTGTGGATTAGAAAAATCCGCTTGTCAGTCTCTGGATCTCATGGATATTCTTGCTCAGGAAGAGACACAAAGAGGGCTGGTGGAAAGAAAATTAGGAAGGAAATAGAAGTCCAAGTGAAGTCCAGCTCTCTGCCCTCCCTCCGGGTTCCGCGCACAAGGGCCTTACGGTCCTGGAATGCCACGCGCGCCCCCGCCAGGAGGGTTTGGGAATTGCTCCCCAGCCCCGCACACTCCCCCACCTTTTCTAAAATACCCGCGCTCAGATGTCTGCAGAGCAACCTCCCGATCAGGTGCAATCACCTCAAAGGCCCCTCTGCTTTCCCTTCCAGCACTTACTGCAGTCAGTAGTGTGTACCATTCCGTTTGGTGTGTCTCTGACCACATCTGTCTCCCCACTAATTCGTAAGCTGTTTCTTTTTTCCCCCTTCTCCTCCTCTTCTTCCCTCTTTGCTCTTCTTCATTTGTTTTTTTTGTTTGTTTGTTTTTGTTTTTTTGTTTTTCTTTTTTTAGAGGAAGAAAGGTTTATTTAGCCCACAGTTTGTAGAGGTTTCAGTCCACAATCAGCTGCGTCCAAGGCAGGGTGGTATGGCAGACAGGCAGAAGGCAGCAAGGTAAGGAAGGGTAAGCAAGGGGACTTCATTTGTTTTTCAAGACAGGGTCTCATTATAAAGCCCAGGCTGGACTTGAACTCATGATCCTCTTGCCTCAGCCTCCCAAGTACAAGGATTATAGGTGTGTGCCATCACTCCTGGCTGAACATTAGCTTTTTTTTTTGTTTTTTGTTTTTAAGAAAGGTCTTGCTATGTAGATTGGGGTGTGCTTGAACTCAATATCTAGCCCAAGTTGGCCTCAAACCTACTGTAACCTCCCGAGTTCGTGGGCTAAACTTAAATTTCTCAAAGCTCGACTGCATCATGCTCAACCCTGAGCAGTGCTGGGCACACACCGAGTGCTCGTTTGAATGAACAAGTGCACGAAGAGGGGCGTGAACTCGGTGAATGACCTGGCGGTTCCTGCATCAGCCTCTGGTGGGAGACACTGTCCAGCTTGTGTCACCAGCCTCTGCAGTGATGTGGCTGGTCCTGGGCACGGGATAGAGGACGGCTGGGTAGATGGCTCCTTCCAGAGTGCACTGAGAGGGAAGGAGACTCGGGGTTATAAATTCTCCCAGAAGTCATGGAGAGGAGCTCTGGGCCCTCCTCCTTGGGGCGGTGAGAGCCACGCAGACAGGCTGCTGGGCTGGGGTGAGGGTCGGGTCCCTCCCTCCCCTCCTTCTGCAGTACTATGCATTGGACCCAGGGCCTTTGCCCTGAACTACTTTCCCAACCCTTTATTATTTCTTATTTTGAGACGGGGTCTTGCTAAATCGATAGGTTGCTGAAGGAGGCTTGAACTTGCAATTCTCCTGCTTCAGCCTCTCAGAGTGCTGGGATTACAGGTGTGTACCACCACACCCAGCTCCCCCCATATATGTGTGTGTGTGTACATATATATATATATATTTTTTTTTTTGGGGGGTGCTGGGGATCAGACTCAGGGCCTTGTGCTTGCTAGGCAAGCCCTCTGCCACTTGAGCTAAATCCCAACCCCAGTGAAGTGCCCTTCTTGATACATCGGATCAGGGCTTTCTGATAGCCACAGAGTGACATAATGATAATAGCTTTCATCACTTAAAATAGTATTGACATGTCTCTTCAAAGTTAGTATTTTTCTTATTTACTAGATTTTTGGGGAGGCAAGAATTCTACCAATGAACCACCAATGCTTTACTAGATTTTTTGGAAGCAAATCACTAAGTCTAGGCTATCAGCCTATGGGTGTGTGTGTGAATTAAACTAGTACTTGAGGTTTTTCTTTTCTTTTATTACTACAGGTTTGGAAGTAGATAATGGTTACATTCACTATTGAGGGTTCGATCCCCAGGACCGAAAAAAAAACAACTTCACTTTTGAGGATTGGTACACATACATAACACATTTTATTTCTCTTCTTTCCCCCTGACTCTTGTTGTATTTTTTGTTTTGTTTTGGTGTTTGGTTTTTTGAGGCAGGGTCTCACTATGTAGTTCAGACTGGCCTTGAGCTCACTATGTAGCCCAGGCTGGCCTCGAACTCTCAGCGACATACCTTCCTGAATCCTCCCTGCTCTGCCTGTTCACCCTCCCGCCCCAGGAGTACATGGCAGCCACACAGCCTTTTTTGCTGGCTCCCTGGCCTCGAGACAGAACAGTGGGAATGAAAATCCATCACATACTTTTACATTGTAAATGTATACTTTAGCATTATAGTAGATGGCCAAGCCCCTCAGTAGCTGCACCTGGGGATACAGGAAGCAATCTTTGTGTTTACCCCCTTGGTCAGACAAAAATGTGTTTATTATGACACCTCACAAATTGAACTGAAAGCATTCATAGGGTTGCTGTTCTTTTTTTTTTTTTTTTTTTTTTTTTTTGGTGCTGGGAATTGATCTCGGGCCCTTTAACCAGTGAGCTAAATCCCCAGCCTGAGTTGCTGTTCTTTTAGTACGGCTTTATCTTGCTAAAATCACAGGAATGTAAAAGATTTATGATCGCAAGCACAAGGTCCTGAGGAGATTTGGTTTCCTTCAGAACTGCCTGAGGTCTGCTGATTAAAGCACCCACCAAGAAAGAAAAAGAACTGATAATCTGGCTGCTATTTGCTCATTTGAACAATTTGTGGATAACTGTTCAGAAATTCACACACCATCCAAATACATGACTACTGATGAATATCTAGCAGCCTTTTATGGCCGCTGTAGCTTTAGGCTCTATATGCTGAAAAAACCTTCAAAATATGGCAGAAAAATTTATGCCCTAGTAGACACAAAGACATTATGCTTTCAGTTTAGAAGTTTATCCTGGAACTCAGTCACTAGGCCCTTATTTGTATAGTAATAAAATGAAAAGACTTGTTGATCCCATCTCCCAAACTAATCAGAATGTGACATTCAACAATTGATTTACCAGTTTCCAGTTGATATTACATTTGCTAACAGAGCACAAGTTGACCAGGGCAGGAACTGTACACAAGAACAAAGCTACAATTCAAAATGAAATGTTTGCAATTTCAAAACAAAGAGTTGTACAGTACAATCTTTGAATTTCAGAAAGATATAACATTGGCTTCGTATATGGCAAAGAAAAACAAACTGTACTGCTGATGTCAACACGTCAACAATGCACCACAATGGAAATATTGACAGGGAAACTTCCACAAAACTGAAGCCTGGGGTGGTAACATTCTACAACAAAACCAAAGGCAGAATAAATGTTGTTGATGAATTATGCAGCAACTATGATGTCACTTGAAATACAAAGTGCTGGCCAGTGGTTGTGCTTTACTAGATCCTAAATGTGTGGGCTAGTTTGATAGTTTACAAAGAAAATAACAAATGCAGAAGAAATCTATGCAAAAAAAATTGTGGCACACACTGGTGAGCTGACAGGTGAAGAGGCAGGCCCAGCATCACAAAGACCCACTATGCTAACAGGAAAAACAAAAAGATGTCAACTGTCTCCTACAAAAAAGGACAGGGAGGGGGCTGGGGATTTAGCTCAGTGATTAGAGTGCTTGCCTTGCAAACACAAGGCCCTGCGTTCGATCCCCAGCACCACAAAAAAAACAAAAACAAAAAACAAAACAAAACAAAAGGACAGGGAAATAAAACATACGTGCTATCAGCATAAGCAAGACGTGTGCGTGGAACATGCAGTTGTCATGTGAAGACTGCCTTGGGGGTGACAGTTGAAGCAAAGATCATTTCTGTAGTAGATTTTTGTTTGTATTTACATTATACTTCCCATAGGAATTTATTTCTGATGTTATCTTTTAGGTTTTGTAAGCAATTACACAGCTGATGTGAAAGGGTTGATGTCTATTCTAAGTACTCGTTACATATTTGATATTTTATTGGTATCTTATTTTCCCGTTACGTGCATGTTGTACAACATAGTAGGAAGCTCCCGACAAAACAGGAAGACAAGAGAGGTGATGAGAAGGGCCTGGAACACAGGAAAGGAAAGTAAGCACACGTGCTGTCAGTGTGAGCGTGACATGGGCATGGAACGTGCTGCTGTCATGTGAAGATGGCCCTAGGTGTGATAATCAAAGTAAAGATTATTTTTGCTGTAGAGTTCCATTAGTATTATCATTGTAGTTCATGCAGAAATTTATTTCTGTTGTTACTTTTTAGACTTTGTACACCAAAAAAACAGTCCACATTGAAAATTTTGACAATTTGTTATAAATGCTCAGTAAATATAGAAATTCAATACTTAATTTTTTTTGATATTTTTCCTATTGTTTAATATAATAAAACTCCTAAAAATTGAAATTAATCATTCATCAACTGAAATACAAATAACAAACAAGGGTATTATACAGCCATGATTATGCGCTGTATTAGTTACTTTTCTAGAGTCAATGGTTTGCAAGAGAGCAGATTTAATACAGGACAAATCCAGGTTACAACATTCACACACACAAGACAAGTGCAGGAAGAGTGCAGAATGACTGTCCATGCGCTGGAGACCCGAAAGATCCAAGCAAGGGCTGGGGGCCCACAGCAATGTCCCATGTGTATCTGTGTCTACACTATAAGGCTGAAGAAATCTATAGTGGAGCAAGGATACAACACTCACCACAGAAATGAAGACTGGAGCCTCCCTGAAGCAAACAGCAGCCATCCCAATGGCAGCAAGGCCCCGAGCTGCTTCTGTGACTAGAATAGCCGAGTTCCTTTCTGGAGAACCAGCCAAAGCAGAGCTTTCCGGGGAAACAGTGGGCTCCTATCTTCTGCTCCTGCTCTCCTTTCTGTTGTGTTGGCAACCAATCCTCACGTGGATCCTCTACGCCCAGAACCACATCAACTCAGTCCAGCTGGGCGTTCCCACTCAGGTTGACTACATGCCCTAGTTAGGGTTACGCCCCGAGGGCTAGTTTTGCCTTTTCCTTTATGTCATATTGGAGTCACCTACGCAGTCTCTCAGCTGGCTCTACTGTAGTTGGCTGGTGGGGGGGGCGGGGGGGGTTCGTGGGGTCATGTGATGCCAGCACAGTTTCCCCCTGTAGTGCTGGTGACTTGTGTTAAGCAGTGAGGCCTGGTGGGAGGTGTTTGGGTCTTTTGAGTGCTGCCTCTGAAGAGATGAACTTGGGTCTCTCTTATTTCAGTTTGTTCTCTGGAGAGAGATTATTACAAAAGAGAACAACTGGTTGTGTTTGGCAGTGCATTCCTAGAATTCCAGTGCTCTGGGAGGCTGAGGCAGGAGATTGTACATTTCAGCCTAGCCTTGGCAACTTAGCAAGGCTCTGTCTTAGAATAAAAAATTAAAATGGGCTGGGAATATAGCTCAGTGTGAAGGCTCTGGGTTCAGTCCCCAGTACAGTACTGAACAAAATAAGGAAAAAAGGAAGGGGAAGGAGACTGGAAGGAGGAGGGAGAGAGGTAGGCCAGCTGCTTTATTAATTTTTTTCTTTGGTTTCTTGAGACAGGGTCTCACTATGTAGTTCAGGTTGGACTTGAACTCACTATGTGGCCCAGGCTGGCTTCAAATTCTCAGCAATCCTTCTGCCTCAGCCTCCTGAGTGCTAGGATTGCAGGCATGCAACGCCACACCTGGCAATCTACAGTACTTCATTTAGTCTATGGATTCAAATGTTAATGTCATCCAAAGACACCCTCAGGAACACATCCAGAATAATGTTTGACCAAACATCTGGGCCTCCATGACCCGGTCAAGTTGAGATATAACGGAGCGGTGAATTGCTTTGAAAATCTGGAAGACTGGACTGTAAAACCCACTGAGCCTATTGTTCAGGTGTCTAAAGAACAATGGGCTGTTTCATTTTGGAAATTACCAGTTTGGGGCTTACACCAGTTGGGCCCTTTGTACTGACAGACCCTGCTTACAGGTTTGATGGTTGTTTGATCTATTAATTTATTTGTTATACTAGGGATTGAACTTGCATGGAGCTACATCACCAGCCCATTTTAAGACTTCCTATTTTGAGACAGGGTCTCACTAAGTCACTAAGTTGCCCGGGCTGGACTTGTACTTGCCATCCTCCTGCCTCAGCCTCCCAGAGTGCTGGGATTACAGGCCTGTACCACCAAACCTGGGTACAGGTTTGACTTACGATTTTTGACTTCATGATGGTGCAAAAGTGATGTGCATTAGTATGAACCATACTTAGAATTTTGATTTTTTCTCTGCCTGGCAATACTCGGGCCTGCACGCTGGCAATTCGCAGTGGTAACAGCAACCAGTGGCTCCCAGGCAGGCGTGCAGTCGGGGTTCTTCATCAGCGTCCCGCAGTAGACTGTGCTGCCCGGCTCTCCTGTGAGGGAGGTTAGGTGCAGGTGCACTACATGCATTTTCAACTTTCTGTGAGTTTATTGTACCGGGATTTAACCTATAGTTCAGGAGGATCTGTGCTTTGTACAGCAGTTATGAAGCTGTTATTTTAACTGGCCACTAGAGGGCAGTAAGGGATAATGAACTTAGTACATTAAGCCCTCTGTAAAAGGGCTACAGGCAGCTAACATTAGGTAGATAAAACATAATTTTTACCCATGAAAATCCTGAGATTTAAAGAAAGTCAGAAACTTGTTCATGCACACCTGTAATCCCAGCACTTGGGAGGCTGAGGCAGGAGAATCACCACAAGTTCAAGGCCTGCCTGAACTACATAGCAAGACCCAGCCTAAACAAACAAACAAACCAAAAAACTGTCCAAATCGTGTATTCCAGTAAATAGCAAATCAGGAATTTTAAACCAGTCTCTCTGACTCCAAATTTCATTGATTCTGTATAAATAAATAAATACATTTTTCCCCATTCTTTTATTCCATTTCTTTTTTGTTTTGTTTGTTTGAGACAGGGTCTCACTATGTAGTTCAGGCTGAGCTTGAACTCACTATGTAGCCCAGGCTGGCCTCGAACTTGTGGCAATCCTCCTGCCTCGGCCTCCCAAGTGCTGGGATTACAAGTGTGCACTATCACACCATCTCATTCATTTGTTTCAAAGCAATACAGCCTGCTGGGGTGACACATGGCTATAATTCCAGCCCTTGAGAGGCTGAGGCAGAAGGATCACTGTGAGTTACAGGTCACTCAGGACTACACAGTGAGTTTAAGGTCAGCCTGGGCTACATGCAGAGACCCTCTTTCAAAAAAAAAAAAAAAAAGAATCCCCAAACAAACAAACAAAGAAAGCAACAGAGCAGAATTGCAAGTAATTTAGTCTCTGGAGTCAGATTATCTGGGTTAAAATTCTGGTTCTAGCCAGGCGTGATGATGCCCGCCTGTAACATCAGTCCTCAGGAGGCTGATGCAGGAATATAGCCGTGAGTTTGAGGCCAGCCTGGGCTGCATAGTGAGCTCATGACCAGCCCAAACTACACAGTGCGTCCTTGTCTCAAAACATAAAAACAAGACAAAACAAATGAAAAATTAAAAAAAAAACCCACAAGCTATCATGAACTAAACCAATATTTACTATTCATTAATGACATGTTTTGCTTTTTGGAGTTTTTTTTTTTTCTGCTTTTTTGAGACGGGGTCTGACTGTGTAGTTCAGGCCAGCCTTGAACTTACTACGTAGCCCAGGCAGGCCTCGAATTTGTGGCAATCTTCCTGCCTCAGCCTCCCAAGTGCTAGGATTACAGGTATGAGCAACCATGCCCGGCTTATATATTCTTACTGTGTATTATTACCGTGATCTAATACCAGTGGTCTGGGTTCTGAGAATAACAATGACACACAGAGAAATCCCTGCCTTCTCGGGTGATCTAGGAAGGGAGACCCACAATAGGCAAAATCAAAAACGTAATATTTTTCTTAGTATGAGTATGAAGATAGCCAAAATAGAGCATGGAAGGGGACTGGGGGGCTGGGATTGGAGGAGACTTGCATAAAAAATGGGGCTGTCAGAGAAGGCTGCACTGCAGCAACCTTGAGCAAAATCAAAAGGAGAGTGGGGCGGGTGGTGCATAGCTGTAACCCCAGCACCTGGGAGACTGAGGCAGGAAGGTCACGAATTTGTGTAGCCTGGGCTACACAGTGTCTCAAAAACGAAACAACCCAAAGGAGATGAGAGGCCAGCTGTGTAGATCTTGGAGCCTCATGGGTTTCTGGGAGCAGAGCCTGTGGGCGGAGTGAGGGCTAAGGCTCTGAGAGAGGATCGTGCTCCCTCAAGGAATGGCAAAGAGGCCAAAGCCATGGAAGGGAGCGCAGGATGGGTGAGGTCTGAGAGATGGGCGGGAGGTGGGAGGCCCTGAAGGCTTGACAGTTTAGCGGCCTGGGAAGTCATGGGAGGAGTCTAAGCAAAAGGGAGACCTCGCCAGACCTGCGTTCAAAGGCCCCCAGGGGCCACTGTCAGGAGATGGATGGTGGGACAGGGCCTGGGTGGGAGGGAGCCCAGGAGGAGGCCAGCACGGGCTCAGAGGGGAGGCAGAGACCATGAGGGCTTGGACGGGGTAGCAGAGGCGGTGTGAGGGGTGCAGAAACTCTGAAGCACTCTGAAGGTGGAACAGACAAGATTCGCTAGCAGGCGGGGTGTGAGCTGGGAGAAAAAGAGGGTGTCAGGGCCGACTCCAGGGCTCTTAGCCTGGAGCAACTGGGAGGACTGAGTTGGTCTTTCTTGAGATGTATGTGTCAGGAGGGGCGGCAGCATCAGGAGTGCGATTTGGCCAGATCTATTTTGGACGCCTCTGGGATACTGGCTGTTGACATCCAAGCCCGGACATGGGCCGCGGCCAGAGGCACCACTGTGGTGGCTGTGAGCGGGCCTCGGCTCCGACCACACAGGAGGCTGCGGACTCTGTCCAGGACTGCCTGGTTACCCATTAACCCAGTCCTGAGTGACAGCCCAACAGACAGACTTCACTTTCTCACAAGTTAGTCCAGAGAAGCCTGCGCCAACCTTGATTAGTTAGGTTTGGTTCTGGATAAGGCTGTTTTAATAACAAATGTGTGGGGCAGGGGCATGGGGCACACCTGTAATCCTAGGACTTGGGCGGCTGAGGCAGGAGGATCATTGAGTTTGAGGTCAGCCTGGGCTACACAGTGAGTTCAAGTCCAGCCTGAACCACATAGTGAGATCCTATCTCAAAACAACAACAACAACAACAAAACAAAAAAACAAACCCAAACAACAACAACAAACAAAAAAACAAACCCAAACCACAACAACAACAAATAACCAAGTTGCTTGGTCTTTCTGAATCTGTATCCTCATCTGTAAACGAGATAATGATAGAGCTGAGCACACATCACAGAGCTGCGCAGCTGGACTGCATGCAAAGCACCTGGGGCTGTGCCTGCCTATGGCGAGTGCTCACAATGGTTGGGCAATGCTAGGTTATTTCTCTGTGACTGTTGTCATGCCGTCTGACTTTCCTCTGTAGTCCAAGCTCTGCCATAGTCCTCTGTAGCTTTGCCATTTACTCTCTCCGATCTAGTGTAGACTCTTACTTGAAATAAGATTGCAGTTTCCTCATCTGCATCATGGCGACAAATTCTGCCCTGGTTTCCTTAACTAGTTTGTTAAAGTGCAAAATCCAGAGAACACACAGGAAATCGCTTTGAAATGTTTCATTGCCGGACAACATGAGGCATTAGTACTCTCTGTTCTTGACCAGTCCCTTTTAGGGCTGCGGAGTTGTGCACAGTGAGTAGTTCATTTGTTTTCTGAGGCTCTGACAGAAAATTTGGAGAGTCTGTGACGGGTGCTGCTGTATTGCACTTCCTGGGGGCAAAGCACTAGAATTCAGCTCCTGCCCCAAATCCTGGGCCAAGCCTGAGGTTGACGTAATCAGCGGGCTCAGGGCAGTGTAGGTCGGCCAGCTATTAGAGACTCATAGACTAGACAACAGGTTTGCTTCTTTTCACTCCTACATGAAGCAAAGAGAGAGTCCTGAGAGCCTGGCATCTATCTTTGGTGATCCAACACCTGTCCTGTTTTCATCTGTCATTGTCAAACCATTAAGGCGAGTATTTCTGCAGCCTGTTGGTGAGAGAGTCAACTTGCATAAATAAGGCCCACAGCCTGGTGAGGCTCCAGCTTCAGCTGACAGTGTCCTGAGCGATGGGGAGGTTAAGCAGTGACGGCTGTCTGCTCGGGGAAGGTGTGTCCATGGGCCAGTACCTCCTCCCCAGGCACAGTGAGAGGGGCACTCAGGATGCCATGTGGCATGCGGTCCTTCAGGTGTGACTGACCGGCAAGGAGCCTGGGACCCGCTGGCCATCCTAGAGAAACCATCCACCTCATCTTGCCTTCTGTTTTCTGGGGGAGTTCTCTGGGGAAGTGGCCCAGAGCAGGCCTTGCTGCATTCTGGGGATTCCAACGTACCCTGTGGGAATGGACAGTGGGAGGTGATGCCCATCCACCTTGTTCTGCAAACTCAAAATAAACTGATCTCTAGATCACACTTAGGGATGCAGATACACACATACTGCTCAGTCAGGAACTTTGATGTCCCTGGTCATCCTGTTTCTCCCTCCCTTCCAGGTAAGGCTGAAGTTGTAGAGATTATCTGCCAATATCTGCTCACCTTTATTTCAGAGAATAGATTAAAACACATTTCCCAGCCTCCTCTGCAATCTGATGTGACTAAGTCCTCACCCGTGGAATGTGGATGGAGGTCTATATTCTACTTCTGGGCTTGGGCTATAAGATTGTGGTCATGGTGCTGCCAGCCGGCATTGACTGGTGACAGCACCCAGCAGCAGCAGAGACCAGCAACAAGACCAGCAACCTGGGCTCTAACACTGTAACTCTACCGGGATTTAACCCATGCCTAATCAAAGCCTAGAACCTCTAGCAAAGCTGCACTTTGCTGATTCGTAATTTCTACCCAAACTGAGCAAAAGACCCCTCAACTGCTTGGTGATACCTCTACCAGATTCTCATCCCTTTCCTGCTAGTGACCCTTGGAGCTCTAGTTTCAGTGACAGAGGCCCAAGAATACTCTAGAGGATGGATGGAATCTAGAATCCCAGAATATCTGCATGGACCAGAACTTGGGATGCTTACCAGACCATTGCCAGTTCTGTTATGGGGAACAAGTAAACTTCTGTCCTGTTGCATCCACTGAATTACTGCTGGGCTTCTATTACAGTGGCCAGGCCTCACTCTACACACAAGGGAAAAGAGTGTGTCAGACAAGGGCTTCTTGGGCTAGCGCCTGGGTCTAATCCAACCACCTGTGTGGCCTGCCACCAAGCATCACTGAGATCATGTGGGTTAGGACTGAATCAGACAGTCCTCGCTTCGAAATTTGGCTAGAATGTTTATTACTTCTGTGAACTTTAGATACTTTTACTAATAAACCGATTCTCTGTTTCCTCTTCTGTAAAATGGGGATAATAAGAGTATCTATTCACAGGGCTGCATGAGGATTCTATGGAATAACATAGATCAAGGGCTGAAAATGCTTACTGTCTGTCAGGCATGGTGGTGCATGCCTATAACTCCAGCATTCTGGGAAGCTGAAGCAGGAGGATCTCAAATTTGAGCCCACCCTGAGCAGTTTAGCTACTTAGTGAGACTGGCTCAAAAGTGAATAACAAAAAATATAAAAAAGAGTGGGGACGTAGTTCTTTCAGTATTAGGTTCAATCCCCAGTAATGAAAAAAAAAAGTACTTATCATTATTTTTGGGATTGACTGATATCCAGACCTGACTTTTCCTATCTGCTTTCCCCAGAAACGAGGGAAGGAAGCTAATGTCTTGAGTTTTGCACAATGCCATACGTAATGTCTCCTAAATAAATTATGTTTCTTAGGCCCTCAACACACATGAACTAGTTAGCCTTGTGTCACTAAAATGAATGATCTACACAGGCTACCTGGGAGGAAGAGGTTGGTTTACCTCAGTTTGGAAGGTTCAAGTTCAAGGTCAAGGTCAAGTGGGGCTGGGGGGTGATTGGCCTCTGGTGGGGCATGGACAGGGCACAATATGGTAGGGACACATGGGGGAGAAAATGGTCACATCTCCAACAGAAGGTGAAAGAAGGGGACACCGCCAATGACAAAAGGACCCAGCAGCAGGCCACGTGTCTTGAAGACTTCACCGCCTCCTAGCAGAACCGCCCTGTGGACCAAGCCCTCCATCATCAGGGACCACCTGAGAGGGGACAAACCATATTCACACCTTAGCAGCACAGCAGGTTTCCTAATCATCTACTATGGGCCAGGGATGAGGAGAGGAGCCAGGAGTGAGAGAGGCCCTTGTGGAAATGAATTCCTGCTTTGCATCTCAGAAAGCATCAATATATCTCATGCTCCTAAACTGGAGCTCATCTACTGAATGGAGATCTGCCTGACTAGGAAAGAAATCCCATCTTTTCTCTTCTTGTCACACCTCCCAATGAGATTCCTAAGCTCTGCCCAGATCTGTTAAATTTTAATTTCTGAGGCCTGAGCCGCAGGTTGTGTGTGTGTGTGTGTGTGTGTGTGTGTGTGTGTGTGTGTGTGTATTTTGAGACAGGGTCTTGCTATGTGGTTCAGGCTGACCTTGAACTCACTATGTAGCCCAGGCTGGCCTTGAACTTGCAACGATCCTCCCGCTTCAGCCTTCCTAGTGCTGGGATGACAAGGTGTGCACCACCACACCCAGCTCGGCAGTGGTATTGTTTGAAAGCATCCGGGTGTTTGCAGTGAACAGGTAATGCTGAATATAAATACTACTCCTGCCCAATCAGCCCACACCACTCTGAGCATGAGTTTCTTCCACAAGATCTGACCTTGGCATTCACCTGGGAAAAACTTCTGTGGCTTCCACTGCCTGCAGGCTGAAGCCTGGACTATGGTGTGCAGCACACTTGAGATGTTCACAGTTTGCATCCAGCCTCCTTCCGTGAATAACACCAATAGTGAAGACGACCGTTTCGTATGACCCAGGCACCCCACTGAGGGGTTTGTACTTGCTTTACACCTGACAAGAGGAGATCGTGTCTTGGCTCAGTTTCCTCATCTGTAAAAGGGGGATATTCCAAGAAAAGCCCTGGGCAGTATCTGGTACAGTTACTCCTCAATGAGCAGTAGCTATTACTGTATTCTCCCTGCTCTGTAGATGAGGAAGTTGTAGTTCAAGGATAAGGAACTCGCTCAAGGCCACAACTCATGAAGAAGGACTCAGTAACGAAGTCTGGTTCTAGTGCCTGGGCTCATGCACCTTCTTTGTGCCCATCTCTCCAGCTAGCACTCAGGCAGGGGGCCCGCCCCCTCAGAGTGACCTTGTCCTTGTCACTTGGGGATCTGCCAGGCCCCACTGGCACAGAGTAAATCTCTGGGAGTGCTTGCTGGATCTGTTGGGAGCTAAATTCACCCAAGCCAAGCCAAGGTGGAGAGCCACGCCACAGGCTGGGCACCCTGTGCGTACTCAGTGGTCAGCGTGCCCCAGAGCCAGCTCTTGGGCCTCCTCGGGCCATTCTGACAGAGCACCTGGCGTCTTGGCCCTGGCTCGCCCTTCGTTCTCTTGCTTTTCCCCAGAGTCGGCCAGCAGGGTGGGGCCACCCCAGAAGGGCTTGTACCATCTACAGCATGTGACTAGAAGACTTCTCACCTCCTTAGTTTATTTATTCAACAAAGATTCACTGGACACTGATGACGAGCCAGGGCCCGTGCTTGGTGCTGGGCATAGAGTGGAAAGTGGCCTGGGTGTGGTCCCAGCCTTGAGTTTGCATGCCGGTGGGTTGGGGCCATTGGCCAATGAGCAAATACAAGTGAGTATACAATGGCAAACTCCCCAGGAAGGGAACAGTGGGGACTTTTGAGATGGATTAACTATTCAAGTATGTAGTCAGAGAAGGCTTCTAAGGAGGTGATGTTGAAGCTAGAGTCTGAGGGTTCAGAGTCCCTAGCCATGCATAGGGTAGGGAAGAGCATTCTGGGCGAAGGGAACAGCATATGCGAGGTGCTAGAGGGGGGAGTGAGGTTGGAATGCTGAGGAAATAAAGGCAGGCGGGGGGGGGGGAGAAGCTGTGATACTGCGCCTGGAGGGAAATGAGGCTTGAAGTAGGATTGGGAACAAAAGAAGAGCTTGGATTTTATCTCTAGAATTACAAGGTAACAGATGAAGGGTTTTAAGATAGAGTGTATATGATGTGGTCTGCATAACTCAGATTCTCTGTGGTTGTTAAGAAGTGATTGACAGGGGCTGGGGATGTAGCTCAGTGGTAGAGCACTTGCCTTCCAAGTGCAAGGCCCTGAGTTCGACCTCCTGCACTAAAAAACCAATACAACAACCAAAAAACTGATCGACAAGGGGCTGGGGATTTAGCTCAGTGGTTAGAGTGCTTGCCTAGCAAGTGCAAGTCCCTGAGTTGGATCCCCAGCACCAGAAAAAAAAAAAAAAAAACTGATCGACAAAGCAAGAGGTGAAGCTAAGAGATGTTGTTGAGGCTGGGACAGCAGCCTGGGGGAAGAGAGATGTGGCCAGGTCAGCACGGTAGCTGTAGCCTTGGAAGTGGATGGGCTCCAGAGATTTTTAAGAAGTAGAATCTATTGGAGGTTTCTGGAGGAACTAAGTCTTTATTGGCCGCAACACCCCTGTGGGTGGGGTGGGGGGAGTCAGGGTAGCAGGAAGGCTTGAGAACAGAAATGGAGGACCCCAGTCCCCATCTGTGGGAACGAACACACAGTCACCTTTCTGACAGGTTCTCAGGAGAACAAACCCGAGACCAGCCAAATGCCCAAAGTGCCCGGCTGTTTCCAATTCTTTTTAATGGTGTCAGACTTTCAGAGTGGGGTACCCGCAACATGGAAATGAGTTTCCCACAGCCTTGCTAGGCTCTCAGGCTGGGAGGTCGAAATTGCAGGACCAGAGGGCGCCCTGGGATCCTGGGAGCAGCTGGGGGACAGGAGGAGGGAGTAGGCGGAGGGTCAGGATGGGGAGGAGGGGGGACTTCCTCTTCCTGTCCTGAGTGTGCTCCTTCATGAGAAAGGTGAGACTGGCCTTTGCCTTGTCATTTTCTCTGTCCCCTCTTCCGACTTCTGGGAGCCTATGTGACTGTCCTGCCCCCACCTCCCCTCAGGGGCAGCCCCTGCCATAATCCTCTCTGCAGTGAAGCCCTCTTGCCTTGCTGTCGCCCATGTCAGATGGGTCCACAGGACGGCGATCTGATTGAACTGGCTCTCCTTGCCAAGAAATGAAAGGAGTACTTACCTCTTTATCCCTCCCTGAGCAACTTGCCTTTCTGGGTCACCCAAATAACCTCTGCCCCCTGCCCCACTTCTCTGAAAGGGCCCTTTGGCCCAGGGTTTTTGCAAACTCTACTTTCGTGCCCATGGAGCCTCCTTACTGTAGCCTCGGAGGGGGTGGCTCTCTCAGAGACATGGAAAGTCTTTAATAACCAGTGTGGCATGAGTAACTAAGGAGCGGTCAGCTCAAGAACCCCAAAACCTTGGGTCTACCGGGCATTAACCAGATGGCGGTGGTCCTGGGGGAAATGCCCAGTGCCAGGGGCACTCGCAAGACCTCCCCAGGGGCAGGTCTTCACCAATGAGTACAGAAATGCTTCTGTGCTTTGTCAACTCATGTGGCGACCCTGAATGTTGTGGCTCTCCGCTCTTCCACTGGGAAGAGACACCAGGCCCTTTGTTCCTCCTTTAGAGGAAAGTGCCCCAAGGCAGAGCTGGGGGATGAAACAGCTGCTGAGCAGACCCAGTGTGAGGACTCTGGCTGAACAGGATCTCAGGCCCCGGACCCTCTGTGTGACCTTGAAGGGCCAGACTGCCTCTGACTTCTTCCTCCTGCCCCTCCCCACAGTTATTTTTGTCCAGCGTGACAGCCCTTGGCTGTGGCAGCGGTCTGGGCTCTGCAAGCCCACGCAAAGCAGGCAGCTCAGGCATCTGGGGCTGAATCCCAAGAGGATGCCATGTGGGCCACAGCGCTCTGCACTGTGCACCCCCTCGGGCAGGACCACACGCAGGGAGGAGGGTGACTGCCAGAGGCAGGGAGCTGGGCGCTCCCGGCAGTGCTGTGTGGCCTGGCGGTCGTGACAGACATCCCGTCACAGAGCTCTGCTGCTGCCCGGAAGCCTCCTGGCCTCGCTGGTCAAGCCAGCTGCAAGCAGGGGTCTGCTGGCCTGCAGGAGGGCGAGGTCCACACCAGGAGGAGAGCAGCAGTAGCTTCTGCTGGGCCTCCAGCATCCAGACCTTGGCCACAGCAAATGGGTCTGTCCTGTGGCTTGCCACGATGGGGTGGCCGAAGATGGGGGGCAGGGCCAGGCAGGGTGCCCAAGAGACATCTTGGTGGCCCTTGCTCAGTTACTGTCGCCAGGACATGAGCAGGGAGCATGTTCTGGCCTTGGCCGGGGATAGCTACAGGCAGTCATTGTTCCTGCCTGGCGTCTGCCCTCCCCGTGGAGGCAGCCCACCTCCAGCCATAGCATCCTTTAGGCAAAAGCTTTGACCCCAGAGCCAAGATCCATGTGTACTGGATGGGAGAGGTGTCTGGACACAGCTCTTAGGGCACCATGACTCATTGCGCAGGTGAAAAATGGGGCCAAAGCTCTGGGATCAGAACAGCTCCAGCGGGTAGGAGCCAGGTGGCAGACTGGGTCAGTGAAGAGAAGAAAGAAAGGCCCTCCGATGAGGGTGAAGAGACCTTCACAGAACAGCCTGCCTGGGGAACAAAAGCGGAAAAGGCAGTGCCATTTTTTATACCTTCCTTGCTCCTGGGGGAGGGGAGGGGGCAGCTTAGAAAGCACCAATTTCAGTGATTTCAGAGGCCCAGGAGTGGCAGATCACAGCTCCTGAAGGCCTCCCAGCTGGCACTGCAGAAGACCCACTGGAGACGGGAACAGCCACGTTAGCAGCGGACCCCATGGCACCTGGGGTTGTGGGGGAGGAAGACCGCAGGAGGGGAAGGAGGTGGCTGTTCCTGGCAGCCCTGCTGCTGGGGGCTATGGGGAGAGGAGCAGCTGGCCTTTCCGGGGGGCGGGCCCTCTGGACGGAAGATGCCCCCCGACTGGGCAGCAGGTTCCTCCGTGCTGGCAGGATGGTGCTGGAGGCTCTGCGCATGGGTGCGGTTCGGAGGGCCGGGATGGGGTAAGCCAGAGGGGAGGCGCTGGGGACCACAGGGCTGGGCACTCTTCCCAGGATGGCGAGCTGGTTGTTCAGGGCTGGCAGCCCTGGGCAGCTGTGGAAGAAGGACCAAGGCCATGCAGGCAAGGCCAGGGGCGTGGTGGGTATTGGCGAAGGCTCCATCTCAGCTGCATAGCTGTTGAGGTGGGAGAGAAGGCGAATCCGGACGGGGTCTGCACGGCTGCTGGGCCCTTCCAGGACCCCCAGGTACCGGATGACCTCAGTGAGACACTCCCGGAAACCAATGCTCCGGAAGTCAACTGCAAGGGCTCTGGCATCAAAGAAACCTGCAAAGCAAGGCACCATGAGGGCATGCCAAGCAGTGGAGAATCACAGGGCCTGGGCCAGACTGTCTGTGGTCCAGACCCGCCCTTCCCACTCACTTCTTTGGAGACCTGACCTTGGCCCTGTCCCTGTACCTCTCTGAGGCCCAGTTTTATCAAGTATAAAATGGGAATAAAGGGCTGGGGATTTAGCTCAGTGGTTAGAGAGCTTGCCCAGCAAGCACAAGGCCCCGAGTTCAATCCCCAGCACCATTAAAAAAAAAAATAAAAAAAAAAATAAAATGGGAATAAAAATTCCTACCTAGTGCCTAGCAAGCGCAAGGCCCCGAGTTCAATCCCCAGACTCCCCCACAATTCCTACTTAGGATGGAAGATGCCAAATTGTGAGGATCAAATGAGTTCACTAAACTATGGACTTGGAATTATAAAAATGTATTGTTGTCATCAAAACTCATGATTAATGCAAAGAAGAAACTGAGTGGCCAACACTTCCCTAAGTAGACACCTGCCAGGTGCGAAAAGGCTGTGTGCACAGAGGTATGGAATAAACCCTGCCTGCTGATGGGAGCAGACGAGGGGAGGGGAGGTGGTCATGGCAGCCACAAGATCTTAGAGGTCTCTCGGAGAAGGCAGCGTTGTCCAGCAGTGAACCATGAGGTCTCTGGAAGCCAGGTTCAAATCCCGGCCCTGCCACTTAACTAGAGGCCTGATTGTGGACAAGTCCTCTCACCTCTCTATGCCTCCATTTCCTTAGCTATGAAATGTGGAGATGATAGTGCGTACTGCACACAGCCGTGAGGGCGAAATGAAATAGCACACAGACAACGCCCCGTAAATGAAGAGGTAGCTGTTGCTTATATTACTGCCCTGGCTCTTGCTGCACCTGGTTTGTTCCCTTGGTTCCAAAGGCAGCCTGGGACACAAGACCCCACGCTGGTCCTCGGCTGCTGCCATCAGGCCAGCGCCCTCTCTTTGACCTGACAGTAAGGGACCAGGTGGCCGTCTGGCAGGTACTGACATTCACTGCCTCTCCATACCTGCTCCGATCAGGCCTGCTTCTGGGAAAAGGCAGAACAGGCCCAGCCAGCATGGCCTCATGACTATGGCAGCAAAAATAGGCCCTGGTTCATGGCCGAGGTCCCCCAGAGCAACAGCTGTATTTGGAGTCAGACCAACTTTCAGATGAGCCCTGGCTCTGCTGTATACTCAGCTGTGCTACTGTGTGTGAGTCCCTTTACCTTTCAGTGTTTGCTATTCATTTTATTTTTTGTAATGGGGATTTAACCCAGGGCCTTTGCACTGAGCTATACCCCCAGCCCCTCTTTTTGAGATAGGATCTTGCCATGTGGTTCAGGCTGGCCTTGAACTCATGACGATTCTCTTGCCTCAGGCTCCTGAGGATTTCGATAATGAGCATGTGCCGTGTTATGGTTTGTGCCTAGATGTCCCCCCAAAGCCTCATGTGGTAAGAGGTAGCTGGATCTAGAGTGTATGATTACTAAATTAGTCCACTGATCAGTTTGGCATGTTCTGCTGGGATCAAGGATGTGACACTAAGATTAAGGGTATTAGGATTAAGGGTGGGAGTACTGCCCACACTAAAGCAGGTAGCCTGGATAAGATATAAGATACAGGAAGAAGCTGGTTAGCTTGCTTGCATAGCTTGCTTGTATCCCTTGCTTACTTTGCTGCCTTCTGCCTGTCTGCCAGGCCCCCCTGCCTTGGACCCAGCTGACTGCAGACTGAAACCTCTACAAACTGTGAGCCAAATAAACCTTTCTTCCCCTAACTTTGGGTGTCGGGTATTTTGTCCCAGCAACGAGAGAAAAGTAACTAAAACATGCCGCTACACCCAGCTTTTGTTTTTTTGTTTTCAGACAGCGTCTGGTTAAGTTGCTAAATTGCACAAGCTGGGCTCAAACTTGCTATCCTCCTGCCTCAGCCTACCAGAGTGCTGGGATTACAGTCGTATGCCACCATTTCTTGCTTGCTGCTCTGTTTAAACTAACACTGATTGAGTTCTTACCAAGGACTTCACAGCATTATTTAATCCTCAAAAAAACCTTCTATTATGCCCATTTAATTTATTTATTTACAGCTTTTTGAGACAGGGTCTCAATATATAGTTCAAGCTAGCCTCAAACTCACAGCAATCTTCCTGCCTCAGCCTCCCAAGTGCTAGGATCACAGGTGTGTGCCACCATGCCCAGCTGTTCTTATTTTAGAGATGAGAAAATTGAAGAATAGTGGTTAAATTATTTGTCTAAGGTTATAAAGCTAGTAAACAGTAGAGCCAGGATTCAAATCTATACTCTATGCGCCTCTTAACCACAATTTCTTATCTTCCCATTAGTCCTCAGCCAGAACCACCTCACCTTCCAGGTTCTTGTGAGAATTAAAGGAGGTAAAATAAGAAGAAGCATTCTGAAAGCTCTAAAATGCTGCCCATATATTAATTACTGCTTTTAATAGGATACCCATTAATGTAATTTGAAATGTGTCCCCCCTACTGGATGCTGAGACATTGTTAGCGCTGTACTCCTTCAACAGAGCTTCATAAGGATGATCTACATCGAGGTCATCAGGCAGGCTTGTCAAACTTTGCAGATTCCTAAACTCCAAGCGAGACCTACTTCCTCAGAATCTCGGGATGGGCAGGGTGGTGGCCTCAACTCTGCCTGACCACAGTGACACGGTTGCATTATAAGGCTCGAGAAACACCAGGCTGGAGCCCTCAAAATGCAATGGCAAATGGTCTTTGGGACTTATAAGGGTGATCAAAAATACAGCGAAGTTGAATTTTTTGTTTTGTTTTTGTTTTTTTAGACAGAGTCTTGCTACATAGTTCATGCTGTCCTTGAACTTACTATGTAGCCCAAGCTGGCCTCAAACTTGAGGGGATCCTCCTGCCTCAGCCTCCTGAGTGCTGGGATTACAGGTGTATACCAGCACACCTGGCTTGAAGTTGAAATTTTTTTGTGGGGGGAGTTGCTTGGGATCGAACTCAAGGCCTTGTGCTTGCTAGACAAGCGCTGTACCACTTGAGCTAAATCCCCACCCCTTGAATTTGAAATTTTAAATTACAGTAAATGACATATTGCCATTAATCTCCCACAAAATACACCCCCTCTCTTCAAACACACTTATCCCATCGTTCTTGCCACTTTCTGAAGTAGTTCCGGAAGTCTTTCATGTTTTTATGAGGTGCGATCAAAACCAGTGAATGCTTCTGTCCTGTGCCATCCAATGGAAAGGCAGGCTCATAAAAACATTACGATGTATCCTCATCCACCCACTTTACTCATGGATCTCGCACCATGTGACTCCTCGCTCTCCCAGAAAGTTAAAATGACCACACGAGGTAAACGTTTCAAATCATCTCAGGACACTGAGGTAGCCACAACAACACAACTGAGGATACTTACAAACAATAACTTCTAGAACTGCTTCAGAAAGTGGTAAGAATGAAGGGGGATTCATGTCAATGTGACTTTCACTGTAATAAATTTTTAAAATGTAAGCATTCACTGTATTTTTTTAAAAAAGTCACAACAGTATATCTTTGTAGCTATGGTCTCTTGGAACTTTCACGATTCCCCAACTATAAAATCACCGAACACACAGAGAACCTTCAAGATAGATTTTTCCACTTGTCTGGAAGTCTTTTTAAACCCACCATTCCATGATTTTATTATAATAGACTATCTTAAAATAATAGAATGAGTGACATTTGTGTTCTACTACAGCCCATCTGCCATGGACACACAGTAGCACAGGAGTCTAGGCCAATGGTAGAGACTCCGAAGAAATTTCAGTGGCTAAAAATCTTGAGCAGGGCCCTCCTTGGCCCCTGTGGGACTTAGACTTGGATCCCAGTGAGAATGAGCCCATTTGGGCTATTTCTCACAAGGCCCTGGGGTAGGTGCATAGAATGGTCTGTCACACAGAAATAGGTCTGAGACTGTGACGAGGGAGTGGAGGAAGGATTGGGGCAAATGGCCACACTCAAAGGGGAAAGAGAGGGAGAGGCAACAAGAAGAGAGACAAGCTTGGCAAACGTCCACTTGCGTCCACTTCAGCCCCTCGGGAGACCGTGAGCTCCAGCAGGGCAGGGACCACGTCTGCCTTTCACCAGCAGATCCCCAGGGCCCAGCCTCAAGATACTTGTGGAAATGACTCCCGAGAGAGAAGAGCATGTGTACCTGTCCCGCCAGTGGCATGGAGCATTTTCAAGTGGTCCACTGTCATCTGCAAGACCTCAGCTTTCTCCAGCTTGGAAGAGCCCTGTGGGAAGAGAGGGCAAAGTGTGCAGCCTCCAGCTGACCTCGGCAGCTCACCTCGCCTGCCCACCGTCACGAGCCTCGCTGTCTGGAGTCTCAGTTTCCTCCCACTTGCCCAACATCTCCAGATCTGGAAGATGCTCTTTGGTTCTCACCTTAGTCCACCTGTCCACGGCATTGCTGAGCTTCCCTCCTGAAACCTCTGCCATGACACCACTTCTGGGTTTTCCTTTCACCTGCTCCTTCCTCTGCCCAGTGAGGGTTGGCCCACCTCTCTTCCTGCTCTGCACACTCCCCCCAGAGGGTCCTCCCTAAGTCCATGGCTTCATCCCCTCACCCACCTGCCTCCCGGACCAGCTCCCCTGGGAAGCCAACTTCATCTTCAGCACGCCCAAGACCTAGCTCACCATCTCAGCCCCAGCCGAGCTTTTTCTTTGTCTCTCTTAGAAAATGTTTCCTAGGCCTCCAGGACCATGTGGCCTTGCAGAGGAAACCTTCAAGCCCCACTTTCCATGTGAGTCCCTTGAGGGCAGACGCCAGGTCTAGCCCGTGGTTGGTCCTGGGACGGTTTTAGTGAACATCAGCAGAATGACTGACTTGTTCTCCCTGGCCTAAGGGAAGGCAGACAAGCCAGGACCTTGGAGGCACAGGCTAAGAATCTTCGAGGCTGTCTGATTCAACTGTTTGACTCCCCAGGGTGGCCCCCCACCCCAGCATATTCAGTGTCATGTGCTCACTCCCGGATCAGCCTGTTTCATTTTCAAATATCCCTGGAAACATCAGGAGACATGTCACACAGTCCTGTGCTCCAATTATGCTCTGCTAGTTACTAGCCATGAGATCTAGCACTATTTGTAGTATTTCTAGCTCTGTGTTTCATTTTCCGTACTTGCAATGGGCAGAATCATCCCTATACTTCAGGGTCACATTTAGGATTCAGCTCAGACAGACACATGTCAGTCATAAAGCTACACACCTGAGTCCCCTGAGTATGAATTTCCACTCCCCTTGTCCCCTGGCCAGAGACAGATGATCATAAAAGTTCAGGGTATCTCAGCAGCCACTACCCACCAATAAGAGATGCCACGAGAAGCAAGCCGTATCTGTCACCCACTCGAGACTTCCCCGGCACAGTCGGCAATGTCATACCTGTTTCTCAAAGGCGGTGGGCACCAAGCGCCGCAATTCAGAAAGGCTACTGTTGATGCGGTCTCGGCGCCGTTTCTCTATGATCTGAAAAACAATGACGAAAAGTTATACAAAGCGTGCCCTGAGGAACACTGACTCTATTTTCCCACACTGTGTCTTCTCATGAGGGAGGTAAATCTATTCTTACTTCAGGGAAGAAGAAACTGAGGCTCAGAAAGGGACAAGTAATGTTCTTAAAGTCACACAGCAAGCAAGTGCAGAGAGAGCTAGAAGGAGAACTCAGAGCTCTTGTCTTGGTCTGTAGGGATGATACTCGAAATGCTCAGTCACCAGTACAGCAGGGTACCATCCATTCAGAATGCGGACACCAGCCACAGCGCCACCAGGAAGTGCCTGGGGACCCCCACTGGGCTGGGATTGTCCCTTCAGCAGCTGGGTCTGAGAGTCTTAGGTACTGCTCTCTAATGTGGTCTGCCAGGTCCCGGGTCTCTGGACTCCCAGGGTGCAAGGGGGAAAGACGGGACTGGATAAGATGGACAGCAGCAATCTGCCCGGAGTGGTGGCACAGGCCTGCAATCCCAGCATTCTGGGAGGCTGAGGTAGGAGGATCGCCAAGTTTGAGCCCTGCTTGAGCAATTTAGTGGCTAAATGAAACCCTGTCTCAAAATAAAAAATAAAAAAGAGCTGGGGATGTAGCTCAGTGTGAAGGTTCTGGGTTCAATCCCTAGTATGGTGCAAAAGAAAAAAGAGAAAGATGGAGAGCTGTAAGCCGTCCCCCTCCTTAGACCAAAGGAAAGTTCTGGACTCAGGAGGCAGAGGGGAGGGCAGAGCGGGGGACTAAAACAAAAGTCATAAGGCTACTGTGTGTTTTGCTGAGAGCGTTGCACTGATTCATTTCAGCTGGTGGCAGGTTCGGTCATTACTCCAGTTACACCAAGGCGTAACTGGTTAAGTGATTTGCCGCAACTCATCAGGACAGTCATTGGGCAGAGTTGGAATTTGAACCCCGGCAGGCAGTAGCTTGAGCTTGGGGTGATGCTTCCGAACAGGTTCCCAGGCCAGGTCCCAGGGATTCGGGGAGACCCTAAGTTGGGCCACTCAAAGGCTGAGACGGACACTCACCCCTCTGCGTTTCTTCCTGGCCTGCATCTGCGAAGGGCTGGGGGTGGACAGCGGCCTGGCCATCTGGCTGGAGAGGAAGAGAAAGGCCGGCTTCTCAGAGCGGGGCCTCGTCCCTGGCCTGGGCTGACCCGGGAGGCCGGGCTGTGGGGGGCACCGGCCCTCAGCGGCCGCCGGCGCGGGGCTCCGGGGTGCAGCGCGCTGGGCGGGCGTGGGAGGGCGCCGGCTCCGCTCTCTCCCGGCGCGCCGCTCTCCGCGGCCGCGGCCTCCCCTCCCCCAGCCTCGCGGCGCTCGGGCCGTCGGGGCTCGGGCTGACCCGCTCGCCTCGCCCCTGCCCCTGGCGGCGGCGGCCGTCGGGTAACCGCGAACCGCAGCGCGGCCCTCGGGTCCTGCAACCCGATCCGGGGGGCGGGCAGCAGAGGGCACGGGCCGGGCCGGGCCGGCGGCTTGGGTTTCACAGGGAGCCGCCGGGAAGGAGCGTGGAAAGAGCAGACGCCGCCGCTTCCCACGGGTCGGCGCGCCGCCCTCCGCCCTCCGCCCGGCCCGCAGCTGCCGCCTCCTCCCACGCGGCGCGGCGGGGGCGACGGGGGCGGCATCTGGGTCACAGGCCCCTCTCGCATGCCCGGGACTTCTCTGACCTCCCGGGAGGCCCGGCCCGGAACCTCGGCCTCCCTCCCACCCTGCCCTTCCCCTGCAGCTCTGGCTGCAAGATGGATACTTGCTCCCACCCGGAGTCCAGACTTTGGCCACCATGGTCTCCAGCCCGACTGCTGGACCTCTTAAGGGGCGTTTGCTCTACAGGCTCCCTTAGAACGGAGAGGTTCGGCAGGCAGGACTACGGCTTCCTCCTTGGGGCCAGCCGCTAGGAAATCTATGTAGAACCAGGGCCCCAGCGCTTGAGTGCTCAGCTCCTTCACTTTGGAAAAGATGCCTCCCCTGCCATTTTGGACCCCAAAAGGCACGCATCTGAACAGGAGCTCATGACCTTGCCTTTAACACCACACTGGCTCTTCGATCCCCTGAATTCCCCGCCTCAATGAAGGGACCCCAGATTCTAGTTCTGCAAGGCAGAACCCTGGCACCGTCTTTGATTCTTCCTCTGTCCTCACCCTCACTGCATCAAAACCTGGCCATGTGTAAAACACATCTCATGTCTGTCCCTTTTATGCCCACGGCCCCTCTCAAGACCACATCTCTGTCTTCTCTTACCTACAAGCCTGCGACAGCCTCTTGTCGGGTCCCTCTGCACCCTCTTTTACCCACACTGCAGGCAATGGTCATTTAAATGCAAACCTGATCTCATCATCCTTAAAACTCTTCAGTGGCTTCCCCGTGCTTTTTAGCCACCATCCTTCAGGTGGTCCAGTTCGGCCCATCTCCTCTCTGTCCCATCAGTCTTGCTCTGCGTGCTCCAATCTGTGACTGTATCGCCTCCTTCCTGCAGTTCCCCATACTGCGCCGCCCTCTCCAGGCCTGAATTCTCCGGTCCACTCCAGCTTCCTACACCAAGCGCCAGCCCCTTTGCATAGTCCCTCCAGCCATCTCGCAGATCTCAACTCAAATGTCCCCTCCTTTGGGAGCCTTTTCTGACATCTACCTTCTTACTAGACGTCCCCTGCTCTACACTCTCCTAGCCTTCTGCATTCACCACATTTCTGGCAGTTTGTTATTTTGTACTCATATGGTTATTTGATTAATGTCCATCTCTCCAATAAATCCATAGGTCCCACATCAGTTTCATTCGCTATGGTAGTCCCAGTCCTCAGCAAGTGCTTGGGGCATGGTAGAGCCGTGGCAGAGCATCCTCCTGCTGCCCTTGTCTTTGGCATCCCCGAAGAACATAGACGTGAACACCATGAAATCTACATTCTAGGCCTTCATGGAATGGGAGCTTGTGTGGCTCACCAGGAGGGTCCCAGCCTATGTGAGTATCTTCTTTGCATCTGAGGTTGGCTCATTTTCATCAACATCTCAAAGAAAGAAAGTGGTAAGAGAGACCAGATTGCATTTGTTGAATCCCACTGCTGTGCCCTGGCTTTGTCTGGCCACATCTGGAAAAGGCTGTCTTCAACCCAAACATCTGGACAAGCAGAGCTGGCAAAAAAAAAACCTGGGAAAGCTCCCAGGAGGCAGGGCCCAGTGAGCTAGGTCCAGAGCTCAGACGGCCAGATCCTGAGATCTGCAGGGCAGCTTGTTTACAAAGCGTCCCTGGTTCACTGGGGACAAGCCCCGAGAGCCAAGGCACACCAAGAAACATGGCCTTTGTTCCCCGCTTCTGGCTAGAACTCCTCTCGTGGTGTTGGGTTATCCGTGTGGACGTCACTGACCTCAGCCTGATCCCTCCCCAGGGACCATCTGTTGGAGGCTGACGCGCCCATTTCAGGGCGAAGCAGCTCTGCTCTCCCTTCTTCAGCCTCCTGCTCAGTTTTTCTCTGCAGCAGTGTCTACTGCTCCCTTATATCTCACAGGCACATCTCACTTTATAATTTTCTTTCTTTTCTATAAGTGTTCTCACCTTTGAGGCTTATAAAGGTCCCATTTCACAGACAAGGGTGGTGAGTCTCAGGGAGCTAACGCAGCTTGCCCTGCCCATGCAGCTGCTAAGGAGCAAAGCCAGCATGGGAATCCATGTCTTCTGACTCCCAATTCAGCATTGTTTTCCCTCCTGAATCCTACTTCCGGCCTGTCTGAATAGTCCTCCAGTCCCCTTCTCCTCAGAGCTCCTAGCCAGAGTCCACTCCAGCCTGTGATCTGGCCCTGACCGTGGGAAGAGGGGTGGGAGCCTCTCCCCTGACAGTCTGGCAGATTTTCACGGCCCTGAAAGGATACAGTGACCCCCAAGACCTGCCTCTTTCAGGCCCCAAGCCAGAATTTCAGGGCAGTCTCTGGAGGCGGGACAGCTCTCCAGGTGGTCTGGCTGCCAATCCTGAACACCCCCAGCACTGACTGGACCTGGGAAGTCCCCCTATGGAACCCTTGCAGAGGACCCCAGTCATTCTGCACCAACTAAAGGCAGAATCCAAATGCTCCACATGAACAGATCTCAGAGGGCACGGAGCCCATTTGTAAAAAGAGAACATTTGGAGATGGGAAGGGATCTTTCCCAGGCCAAATGAGAGGAAAATCCAGAAGTAGAGCCAGATCGACTGCCTTTTTATCCAGTGTTTTTGCCAGTGTCCTCTAAATATTCACTATCCCATCATGTATATCTCATAGCCAGTACTTTTTGCTTCAGACAACATTTCTACATCCATTTGTCTCATTCATTGCATACAGGCCTGTAAGGTATTAATTATTTGGGCCATTTCATCTTTAGGAAAAATAATCATTTTATAGGTGGGGTGACAAACACAAAGAGTTAAGAATGTGCCTGGTAAGTCCAGTCTTCAGACTTCCAGTCTTTTCATTAGACCCTGCTGCCTCAGACTACCTAGTGTGTGCCCCTCTACTCGATGTCTCCTTAGAAAGCAGCACATAAAGGATGCTGAGGCAGGAGTATTGCCTGGAGTTTGAGGCCAGCCTGGGGTACACAATGACTTCACGACCAGCCTGAACTACATAATGAGACCCTATCTCAAAAAACAAAACAAAACAACACAGCATGTATTAGAAGTTACTTTGGGCCAAGGGAAGGAGCTATCTGCTTTATGTACGTATAACATTACAGTCCCACCTTGTGAGGCGAGTATTTACATCCTCATTTTGTAGGAAAGGAAACTGAGGCTCAGAAAGAGGTAAAGTTGCTTGTACAAATAAAAGATCTCAAGAGCCAAACTCACATCTATCTTACTTCAAAGGCCACCATGTGCCTGAAATCCTATGGGAAACACCCAGACCCTACTCTAGAGTCTGGCATGTGACAGGTGCTCATTAAACGTTTGCAGATGGGTAAAGGAGAGACCATATGCTGTTTGGACCCAACATGTATTGGGGGCCAGGTTCAGCCAGGAGTTCTGCGGGTGATTCCCATGGATGGGGCAAGATGCTAGCACCCGGCAGTTAGCCCTGGTGGCGAGGGAACACAGCCTGCCCTTGCTCTCCTGTCTCTGAGCTGGGGTGTTTGTACCCTGCCTCTGACTATGCGGTGGCTGACTGCCCCAGTCCTGTGGCCCTCATCACTTTTATCTGGCTTTCTTTGTACATAAAGCTCTTCTTCCCTGGGAGTTCCCCGAGGGCAGAGGCTGAGCAAGATACATCTGGGCCCCGATGCCAGCTCAGGGTCTGGGCCACAGCAGGCACCGCTCAGCAGCCCCTGAATTGAAGCATTTAAGTCTGCTGGGGCAGGGAGGGCCCTGTGGGGAGTACGACAAAGAGGCATCTATAAGTCAGCCTCTGCCAGATGTCCAGCTGCTTTCCCTCCTCTGAGGGGTCTGCTCTTCTAAGAACAGTCTCTAAAAATGGGCTCTGGCTTAAAATGGCAAAGTACAGTAGAGAAAAAACTGTCCACTGACCCTTTATGTCTTCTTCCTATTGGTGACACCTTCAAGAAGCCCTCACTGCCGTATTTGGTTGTGAGTGGCCTCACCCACTTAGGCATTCTCACAGCCCAGTCTGGCTCTTTTCTATTCTGTCCAGTCTTGTGAGACCTGGGAGTCACTGCCCAGGCTGCAAACTGGCAGAGGACAGAAGCCAGTTCTGATCAACTTAGTTCTCGGGCATTGATTTTGTGCCTTTGGTCCACAAGGACCAGGTGACACTGAATTTGAGGCCCCTTCTGCTCCCACCACATGGTGCTGGACCCTTCTCCTGCTAATGGGCGTAGCTCAGAGACTTGTTTCTCTAAATAGCAATTTCTGCTAAAGAATTTCTCTTTGAGGCTTTTTGTTGTTGTTGTTTTGTTTTTCTCTTTTTTTGTGCTAAACAATTTCTAAAAGGCTTATCTGGTGATAGGAGATTATATTATACACCCCAAAACCTAATGTACAAGATGGAAGAGGAATAGCTATTGACCTACTCCCTATTATAAGCTACAAATAATTGGTCATTGGTGACATTTTACTTGGGATTTATTTATTTATGGTGCTGGGGATCAAAACCATGGCCCTGTTCATGCTCTACATCTGCTTGGCAAGCACTCTCTCACTGAGCTATGTCCCCAGAGAGATCTGTGAGTGAGCCAGGATCTCCTGATCTCAAAAAACTGGAGACCACTGAAATCATCAAGTGCCCTTAGAAAACATCCCCAGGAATGAACCAAATGTCTTTCCAAGTCTGTGCTGGAAACTTAGAGCTGAATGAGGCAAGGGAGGTGAGGCTCCTTGCCCCTTCCCATGCCCACCCTCTTATATTTTACTGATAAGGAGACAGACTCAGATAAAGAAGCTGATGGCTCAAGGCTACATGGGAGCAGAGCACTTGCCTAGTACATGTGAGCCCCTGAGTTCCATCCTCAGGCCCAGAACGGAGTAGGAGGAAGAAGAGGAGGAAAAGGAAGGAAGGTTGGCTACTTGGGAAGTTGGTGGCAGAGGTGGGGCTGGGACCCAGGCCTCTAAGCTCCCAGTCAGTTCCCACCACTCTTAAAGCATTCGATATGCATTATCCTGTGCTAAGCCCTCCACATATGTTCTCTCATTTCATTTCCCCAATACTTTTAGGAAGTCAGTTCTATTGTTTATACCCATTTTGCAGATGAGGAAACTGAAGCTTAGAGTTCACACAGCTGGGGGTAGCAGAACTATACAAGCCCAGGTTTGAAGGAGCTATTTACCAAAAGCTGAAGGACACTGGCAACAGGGTGCTTTGGAAGGCAGGGCACTGGAGTTGGAGTCTAGGCCCTTACAAGTCAGGCAGTTTTGCCTTCCATACTCGAACCCTAATTGCCAAGTCCAGTGTGCTCAAAGGAGGTCTCCTTTCCTGTGAAGGTTTTTGTGGACTACATGAAAACTGCACCTGAACTAAGGTAAATAGGGAAAGTGTAGCTATTCTGTATCATAAGTAGCTTCTGGACAAGGAGTGTGGCGCCAACAGTCTACGGAGGTTTCCTAAGGTCTTCAGGAAAACTCGTCAATGGCGCGGAGAGAGAGCCTTCAATAGAAAGACCATCACCACCTGGCCATCTGATCCCCGACATCCTGAACCCTAGAGGGCCGAGCGCACCCAGGAATCGCCCGCACCTGTGCAACGCGACACCCCCCCCACGCGGCACCTCCACTGACACTTGCTAGCCCTCGCACACCTGCCCCCCTGGAGGCCCGGGCCCAACCCGAAGGCCGGTGTCCTTGCTCGGGGACCGGCCGAGGCGTCCCCCACCTAGGCCTTACCTCGGGTCTCCCTCGCTGCCCAGGTCGATGGACTCACCGTCGGAGCCGCTCTGCTCCCTGGGCCGCTTCATGGCCAGCGCAGGCTGCCAAGGTCTCCGCCGGCAGCTGGGGATCGGAGTCCCGTCGCGCCCCGCCCCGGCCCGCCCCGGCCCCGCCCCGGGGCGCCGACACCGCCCTTTCCCAGGGCCCTTCCTGCACCGCAGCCCCCGCGCCCCGGCGCCCCCTCGCCCCCGCGGTGACGCGCCACCGAGCCGTGGGAAGGCCCCGGGCGGTCACCGCCCCCACCGACCGCTGGGAGGTCCGGCTCTGCTGCGGCCGCCGCGCGCTGGGTGGCCTTGGGCAGGTGCCCTGGGAGGTCCCACGGGGAGGCAGGGGTGTCCCGATCTGTCCCCGGTGCGCTCTGGGCGCTCCCGCCGGGGTGAGCCGCTCCTCCGCGATACCCCAGCTTCCCCAAGGGACGGCCCGCTGCCTTCCTGCCTCCCGGGGTTCTGGGGCCCGAAGACACATTGGTTTGGCGAGGTTGATAAGGTGGCTGCGACCTGCTCCTCAAAAGACTTGCCCAGTAGCTCCTCCCTCAGGAGCCCAGAGCAAGTGGAGTGTGTGTGTGTGTGTGTGTGTGTGTGTGTGTGTGTGTGTGTTTGAACACCACAGAGCTCTCAGACCTGTGAGCCTACCCAGCAGAGAAGGCTGGGCTCTGGGCAAGGTCCTTGAGGGCCTAACTTGCCCGTGGTGGTTGGTGGTGTCCTTGGGAATCAGGTCCCACTTCACCAGAGAGAGCCGTCCTGGGAGGCCAAGACCACTCCCAGAGAGGACTCCTTGCAGAAGCCTCAGAATTGGGGGAGGGCAGGGAAAGGGAAGGAACCCTTGCCTCTCTCTCTTTCCGGGCCCCTCTTTGACACTAGATGGAACTGTTCACTCACTGCCGGTTCCAACCACCCTGCCCCCAGGGAAGGGACTCCAGGAGAGTCAGCGGCCTGCCTCACAGGTCAGAGTCCCTGAGAAGCCCATAGTGCAGAAAGAAGCTGAATGGGGTGTCCCAGAAGGTAAACTTCTTGGGTAGGCAGGAGATGAAGATTGGAGAGGTGGATGGGACACCAGAGACGTCCTTGCCCTTTATCCCGCCCACCAGGGCAGCACAGAAGGAAGCTGCCCTTCCTTCCATGTGGGAGAGAGGGGCTGATCATCTGAGGATAACTTCATTTTCACCCCATAGCAAGATTTGCTTGGGGACACTTGATTACCTGGTAGAAAAGAACATACCAGTGCTTCCTGCCACATAGGCCTACACTTGGCAAGGTACACAAATACACACACATACACACACAGACCTAACCTACAGGAACACACTGGTACACAACTGATGTGAGCAGTTGTAATCAGGAGGCCTTGGTGGTCACCCCAGCCACAGCTATGAACTCTTCCTCAAATGCCCTCTGTGAGCACAAGCCGGGGCAGCGGAAACCTCGGTTGGTACGGAAGGTGCACGGTCCACACACTCTGTGTTCCCTGGAAAGGCAGACAGCAAGGAAGACTTGTGGGGTATTTGCCCTGTGTTACTGGCTGAGGCAGCAAGGATTGGCAGGGAGCAGGTTGCAGGGGAAAGTCAAGGACTCTGTGGTGGACATGTTCATGTGAGATGTCCCGTATCATCAGATATAGTACCTAGTTAAATAGGGAGTCTGGAGTTCAGAAAAGAAGTCTAAACCAATTAAATTTGGAAGGCATTGGGTAACAGATGGCATTTAAAGCTATGGGAGTAGATGAGATCATCCAGAAAGTGTGGATGGGGAGAGAAGGTGCCCAACTAAATATTTAACATTTGGTGAGCATTCGTTATAATGCCAGAAAAGGCTCTGTGTGTTTTCTAAGCTTTTTTTTTTTTTTTTTTTGAGACAGTCTTGCTATGTAGTTCAGCTTGGCTTTGAACTCACTATAGAGCCCAGGCTAGCCTCGAACTTGCATTGATCCTCCTGCCTCAGCCTCCTGAGTGCTGGGATTACAGACATGAGCCACCATGCCCGGCATGTTTTGTAAGCATTACTTCATTTCATCTCTGACAACCTACAAAGGAGTAATAGTATTAGCCCCACTTTACAAATGAGAAACAAGGTGCAGAGAGGTGGAGTCATTCAACCTAAGGCCAACAGGTTGTAAATTGAAGGGGCGAAATTCACCAAGGTAGTTTGATCCCAGAGCCAAACTGTGAGGCTTTATGATCTACTACTAAGCCTAGAGCTATGCCATCAATATGAGGAACTTGAGCCGTATATAGCTATTAAGGACTTGAAATGGGACTGGCCTGAATTGCTGGATGTAGTCTGGGTGAAACACACAGTGGAAATTTTTTAAAAAGTGAAGTATCTCATTGATTTTTAAAAATATTGATTACATGTTGAAATGACAACATTTTAGACAAATTAGATTAAATAAAATATATTAGTAAATATCAACTTTTTTGGAGGGGCCTGGGGATCGAACTCATGGCCTTGTGCTTACTAGGCAAGTGTTCTACCACTTGAGGTAAATCACCGACCCCCAACTTTTTTTTCCTAGAAGGTTGAACACAGGGACTTGTGCATACTAAGCAAGAGCTTTACCATTGAGTTACCTCCACAGTTCCTTTTTCTTTTTTTTCTCCCAGTGTGGCCATATACATTGTAAATTGTATATGCAGTTCCCATGATAGTTCTATTGGGTAGTGCTATCCAGTACAGGGTTTTCCAACCTTGACACTACAGGCATCCTGGGCTGGATAATTATTGTGTGGGCCTCTTCCTCAGATTGCAGAATATTCAGCAGCATCCCTGAAGTAGTACCCCGCAAAGGGCAACCCTCAACAATGTCTCCATATAATATCAAGCGTTCCCTAGGAGGAGAAATTGCCCCCAGTTGAGAAGCACTGGTCTTGAGAAACTCCAAGATTTTAGGCTTGAGTAGAAGAGAGAGAGCTGCCAGGGTGGACTGGGAAGGAATCGCCAGGGAGGCAGAGGAGAGCCGGGCTGGGGCGAGGCAGGTGTTAAAGAGCGTTTCCGGACTTTAGCCAGGACCCTTTAACATGAGACTCAGCCTGTTCGTCCTGCTCGAAGTGGTCCACAGGTTCAGTCTCAGATGTGGGATTAAATACCAACAGATGTGGGCTGGGGACTTAGCTCAGTGGTTAGAGTGCCTGCCTCACAAGCACAAGGCCCTGAGTTCGATCCCCAGCACCAAAAAAAAAAAAAAGCCAACTGCTTCCCATGCCTATGTGTGGTTGGGTGACTATATAATTTATCATCTAAACTCTACACATCTTTGAGAGTGCAAGGAGGCAATATCGATAATTTTGCCAGGACAGTCCAGGGCACAGTGGATGTGTGGCTACCCTACGCTCTGCCTTGACTCTCCCTCCAGCTTCGCCCCCAACCTCTTTCCACCTTGGTCCGGCAGCCACCAGCTCTTCTTACCCTTCCGCGGGAATCCTCTTCCCTCAGACCTCAGATCATCTCACTCCCTTCAGGTCAAATGTCACATCCTCAAAGAGAACTGTCCGGATCAACCTATCTAACTACGATAGCCCCACCCCTATCCATCCAGGCCTCCCACCTTGCTTGATCTTACGTCACAGTATCTATGAATATTGCTGACATTAGATTGCATATGTTGATCTACTTGTTTATTGTCTATGTCCCCCACAAGAAGGGAAACTAACTGAAGGAGAGACTTGTGTTGTGTTCACTGCTGACCATCTCCTGCCTTGAACCATGCCCGGCAGGTAATAGGTGTTTAATAAATACTTGCTGGCAGAACACTCATTTGAGAAGGTTGACATATAAGAAAGTAAGCCAGGCTGGAAGGAAATGTAGAATCCAAGATTCGTTTGCTTTTGCTTTGGCTTAAGATAGGAGAGAGCAGAGCAGGGATGAAATGATGAGAAAGGCTCACTCTATGGGACTTTTATGCAAAGGATTCTGCCTTGACTACAAAGTTCTTCAGAATCATTTTTGTTGCTCAGGATCATGTCCCTCAGTGCCCAGAAAAGAGCCTAGCATATAGAAAGCATTCTAAAATATTTGCGAGACAAAGAAATAATAATAGTTAAAACAATTTTTATTGCATTTAACATGTGCAAGCCAATGTCCTAAGTATTTGGACATCTGTCAACTCATGTAGTACACCTCACAACAACTCGGAGAGAAATTTCTATCATGAGTATTATCTCATTCACTGAGACTAGTAATGGGATTCTAACTGACAGGCTGGCTCTGGAATTCGGGCCGGTAATCACCACATCACACACTGCAGTGCAATGGACCGATCAGGCACAAGGACCGGGTGAGACAGGGAAGAGGAGGGAATGGATCTGAACGGGTAGAGATGATCATGGCAGAAACTTCAGAAGGTAGGAGGGTCAATCTGCTCATGCTCTTTGTGGGTCTGAGGGGACACCCAGAGGAGAATGCAGAGAGGTCTGAATTGGGGCAGAGATTTGGCAACTAGTCACTGAAGCGAGTGCTGAGCAAGAAGGGAGGAGGGGCTAGAATAGGGCCCTGGGAAGGCACAGCCGCGCGAAACTCTGGGCAAGAGCAGGGACTCAGGCAAGAGCGGAACACCAGATGCAAGGTAAGAGAAAGCCAGAGAAAGGCCTTTGGTCACCAGTCCAAGGGCTCTGAGAAAAAGCTATGTGATCAGAGGTCCTGGCATGAGTGAACGGGGAAAGAAAGGCAATGGCCTGGACTCCATGCTCTAGGAAGAGCTTGAGGTTGAGAGTTGGGCTTGGGAATGGGGCCGGTTGATGAGCAATTCAGAGCGAGCAGGAGGAATTTGCTGGCCAATGGAGAGAGGCTCAGTAGTAGGCAAGGGATTGAGCCTGGGTGGCCCAGGAGGGTCAGGCAGCCTCAGCCTAATTGGGGCAGAGAGGGGACCACTGTTCTTGCCGCCTCTCGTCGCCAGGCCCTGGAGCTGAGCAAGCAGAAGGAGGTCTCCAAGGGCAGGTTTCAGCTCCCACGACCCCAACCTCACAGGGCTGGTATTCGGATTACTAAAATGACATGGCCCAGGCTCCAAATGGCTGACTTGCACGAGGCCCGTCTGCTGGATCAGGGTTCCGGACACCTCTGCAGGGCTGGCCACTGGACCTGTAACGGATGGCTGCGGGAAAGCCAGAGGGCAGGATGGTTGGCTGAGATACCCAGGGAAGCAGCTGGTGGTTATTCATTGTGCAATAATTTATGTCTAACTCTGGGGCTGGTCTGTAACCCCAGAGGAACTGGGGTCAAGTAAAAGTAGGAACTGTGTCAAGTTTGGTCACTGCCATCTCCACCTTGCTGGCAATACCTGGCGCACGGTAGGGATTTGTTAAGTCCTGGCTGAGTGTTTAATGATGGCGAGGAGCGCTGAGGGGCTCCTGGGAGCCTCCACCTTCCCTGTGGCAGAGGTGATGCCTGGCTCCTGGGAACACCTCAGGGTCACAACAGGGTGCCGCTGCCCCAGCCTTCCCTCTGAGGGAACTTGCCCTCCTCTATATGTCTGGACACTGAGACCCAGAGAGGGACAGAAACATCCCTGGGGCCACACAGTGAGGCCTTGAGAGTCTCATCTGTAAAGTGGGATGATAATGAAGTTACTCCGCCGTAGGCTTATTGTGGGGATGAAATGAGGTGAGAAGCATAGAACAGCGCCTGATGTTTAGAGCGAGTGTCCCAATGTCAGCCTTTGGGTTCTGTCTCTATCCATTCTCTCTCAGGTAATTCATTTATTCCCAAGGGTTTACCTCTTACAAGCCTCTCTCTCTCTCTCTCCTCTCTCTGGCTGGGGTTGAAACCCAGGCCTTGCGTAGGATAGGCAAGCATTCCACCACTCAGCTACACCCCGGTCCCTTAACTTGTATCTCTTACACAGACCTTTTATCTGAGGTTCAGTTTCATCTCCCTCACTTCCTGGTCTTTCTCCTCCTACTCACGCTGACTCCCATACATGCCAAGCCCTGGCCAGCGCATGCTGGGCCCTCGTGTTGAAGCCCAGATGTCAGGCATCCCCAGCACCACTTTCCTGCTCCCTGCTCCAGCCTGAGAACACTCTGGGCCTCCTCGCCTCACCCCTGACCTTGCTCATCTCAGGCCCTTCCTGTCTGCCCCCGCTCCCCCGGGACCCATCCGTGCTCACTCCCACCACCACAGCTGCCGCCACAGCTGGTCACTGACGGAATGCACAGCTGCTGGGAGCCACATGTGTGGAACAGGCAGTACACAGCTACCCCTGGGGCTGGTGGGGACAAGGGTGGGACCATCTGTCTGTGTCTGTTTGTCTGTCTACCACAAATACATGTGTGCACACACTCCCAAGTCCTTTCTCTAAGAGATGTGTGGACGATGTTGGCTTGGAGCCCCTTCCCAGCCCCGGGCTGAAGAGGTCATGATGGTTGTGCTGTCCCCAACAGGGCCCCTGAGAGCCACCAACAGGCTGGCCCAGCTCCTCACATTCATCCACAGCCTGCTCCTGCAGGCAGGAGTCTTACAGAGGCCGCCAGGGCCTCCTCAACTTTCCCAGGCCCTGGGGACAGCCTGCCGCGCAGGAAGCCGGAGGCTCCAGACACATTCCAGAGCCCCCTTGGCAGCACCCAGGGGCTCCAGGGGAGTCTCAGCCCTGGGGCAGCGCCAGCAGCATCTGTCCGGGTTCCCACACTCCGGCCCCTCTGGAATCTCACAGATTTCTCTTCCATGTGTGTGTGATGTCAGGGAGAGGAAAGGAGGGCTGAGCTCCCTGAAGTCAATGGCCAGGGTGGCTGTGGGGGGCGGAGGCTGAGCTGAGGCCCTGGCACTGCTCACACAGTCTCATGCCCCCAGGTCCGACTGGTCGCTGACACACCCAGCTCATTTTCACACACTCGGGACCTCCATTTTCTCGCCTGTTACCTGGGATAAGACTGACCTCCACCTCCAAGGGTAATTGTGACGGTTAGAGAGCCTGATCCTTCTCAGCCTTGTGCAGCGTGCTCTCTTTCCATTCTCCTGACCTCCTCCCGGGCCTGGAATTTATAACAAAGGTTCATACCTTTAGGTCTTTATGTTGTCTGCCTTGAAAGTCTTTCCCTCTCTCTGTCTGGAAAATTCATACTCATCCTTCAAAACCAGCGCAAAAGTGTCTGTCAAAGAAGCTGTCCCTGCCTCCTTGTGCTCCTGAGGCTCTCGGTGAACAGCTCCATGGCAGCCTGACACCCCTCCCCACGCAGCTGCCGCCTGCTACCTCCCACCTTGCCTGGAAACTGGGGTTGAATAGGGGCTGCCCTTCCTGGGGCTGCCGGCCACCCTCAGGAGCCCAGGCACATTGGTCCCTAAACCTGGCCCAGCCCTGATGCTTTCGGGTGGCCTCCCACCTGTACATCCTGGTTGGGCCTTAAAGGCAGAGTAAGGAGCTTGGGCCTCACCTGCTGTTAAGGCGTTTCTTTTTTTCTTTTTGTTTTTTGTTTTGTTTTGTTTTGTTTTGTTTTCTGAGACGGGGTCTCGCTGTAGTTCAGGTTGGCCTTGAACTCATTATGTAGCCTAGGCTGGCCTCAAATTGGCAGCAATCCTCCTGCCTCAGCCTCCCCAGTGCTGGGATTACAGGTATGTGCCACCACGCCCGGCTGTCGAGGCATTTCTTAAACTTGAAAAGCAGCCATTGCCACCTTCCCCCACTCTAAATTCTGCTGGCAGGTGGAGTAAAAGCCCAGAAAAGGGAAGGCCAAAACAGACTGGGTTAGAATGTAGCGTTCTTCTCCCTGCCTCTAAACTTCCTCCTTGCTGCGTTCATACAGAGGCTGGGACGTGATCATGCGGGCAAGGCAGAGCAGGGGTGGCGTGGCGAGCAGCTGTCCTAACCTCTGACTGTGGCTGAGATGGATCCCACCATGCCGGCTGGTGTTGTTGGGGAAACCCCACTAATCAGCTGGTGACAAGGGAGACTTTCAGGGATGACAGACCCAGTCCTGCGCTATCCTGAGAGGGGAGCGGGCGTGGGTCCCGTGGCCTGGGCAGGCTGTGACCGTTCAGCGCTTCTAGGACACAGACGTGAGGTGCAGAGGCAGTTAGTGGTGTAGAAGGTTTATGGAGAAAGGCCCACAGTGATCTGGGTCTTCATTTTTTTATACCTCTGACAAAGTCTGCCTCAAAACCCTGGAAGCTCCAAGTGTACAAAGCTGACCCCAAGGTGGCAGTACAGCTGTAGTCCAGGGTGTGAGCTTGGCACCCGCTTGCTGGGTGACTGGCAAAGTGTGTCCCCTCACTGGAGCAACCTTCCGGATGACCTGCTGCAAGGAGCGTCACCACCCCCCTGCAGTGGCTTTCAGAGCAGGTGCCACCTCTGCCTGGACTGCTCCTGGAAGCAGCTGGGACACACACCAGGCCACCTCTGCCCAGCATGAGACTCTTCCCACAGATGAGCTGCTTTGGGCCAATCAAGACTCGTGCAGCCGGAGGTGCTTCCTCCCTGGGCCTCCCTCCTTCCTTCCTTCCTTTCCCTTCATGACAGGTACACGCTCTTGCCACTTCCTCCTGCTCCCTCCCTCTTACCCTTCGGAGCAGCTTCCCCTAGACCAGTTCCTGTGGTGTATGCTAATCCCCAATGCCATGACAGGAGGAGGCAGGCCCTCTGGGAGGGGTAGGTCGCAGAGGCTGGACAGCTGTCTTCCCCCTTTGGCCACTTGAGAAAATGGCCTATGAGCCAGAAAAAGGCCCTCACCAGACACTGAGTCAACTGCAGCTTTGATTTTGCACTTCCCAGCCTCCAGAATTGAGAAATAAAATTTTTTCATAGTCCTGGAGAGCACAAGCATGCTAGGCAAGTGCTCTAGCACTGAGCTATAGCCCTGGTGCTCCTTATTTAATTTTTTGAGATGAGGTCTTGCTAAATTTCCCAGGTTGACCTCGAATTTATAATCCTCCTGCCTCAGCCTCCTAAGTAGCTAGGCTTACGGGCATGCACAAGTGCTCCGGGCTAATTTCTGCTGTTTATGAGCCACCCAGACAATGGTATTTTGTTATAGTAGCATACGTGGATTAAAACAGATGAAACTAGATGAAAATGTGGCATTTCAGAGGAAATAACACTGGCTTTGGTGCAATAGCCTGGTGGTAAATTTGCTTTATGCACCTAATAGTATATATCGTTAGATGAGTAGCTTCCTTTTTCTAAGACTTGGTTTCTACTTCTGCAAAGTATCCATGAGAAAATTTCACCCATGCCTCCCATTCAGGAAAAAAAAAACAAAATAGCAGGGTAACTAGCATTTTTGTCTCTGCTTCTTAGAGAGATGCCCACCAAAGACCATTCCTCAGACTTTCGCCCAGAGGAACTCAAATGGTAGGAAATGATTGGTGCCACTCCTAAGGTTCGTACCTCAAATGTGTGCTCAAAACTTCTCCGGTGGGTTTTATCTTAGAAATATACACATGCAAGTCAGGATACTGTAGCACCTCTGAGGTGCTGGGAGCCAGACAATTTGAGTTAAAATCTAGCTCTGCCACTTGGACCTCAAGTGAGTTACCTTACTTCTCATGAGCCTCAGTTTCCTGCCTGCAAAATAGGGATGGTAATAGTATCTACTTCAATGGGCATGGTGATGCACACCTATAATCCCAGCCCTGGGGAGGCTGAGGCAGGAAGACTGTTGAAAATTCAGGGCCAGCCTGAACGACATAGTGAGACCTTGTCTCAACAAACAAACAAACAAACAAAAAACAGTATTTACCTCATGGGATTGTTATGAGGATTAAATAAATTGATTTGTATAAAGTACTTATTGTATTCACTGTTATGATGTGAATTTGTAATCTTTTTGTATTGTTAATCCTTGAGTTACATGTTTATAAAAATGTTTTCAAAAATTTACATATATAATTGTACATATTTACCATACATAATATGGTGCTTCGGGACATATTTACCTCATGGAATAGTTAAATCTAGCTAATTAATAAACGTGTTACCTAACACAGCTGTCACTTTGGTGGTGAGAACACTTAACGCCCACTATCTTTGCTTTGTTTTGTCTTGTTCTTGAGATGGGGTCTCGCCGAGTAGTCCAGGCCAGACTTGAACTCACAACATATCCCAGGCTGGCCTCGAACTTGATATCCTTCTGCCTCAGCTTCCCACGTGCTGAGATTACAGGTGCGCACCACCACACCCAGCTAGCTTTGTATTTAAAAGAAAATGTACCCTCATTAACTATGCTGTACCCTAAGAAATACACTTTTTAAAAATGGTACCTATCAGCAAATGAAAGTGACCAATAAGCAAAAGAACAGAAAGAGAACACAGAGCTCTCAGATCCTGAACAAGCTTCGCTAGGAGAAAAGGGGCGACACAAAAGGAGGAGAGGGGGTTACGTCCATTGCTGTCCCCTTACTCCTTTTTCAGCTCCAGGCCACAGCCACATTGCTACCATGCTGTAGGATTTTTGCTCTCAAATCCAGTCTGAGCTGTGTCAGAAAGCACAGGTCTCAGTTAAGGCACAGACGATTGGTTTGCTCATCCACAGACTGGGCAGGAGAGGGCGTGGCCACTGTCCCTCCCTCCATCTGTCCCTTTCCCTCACCTCAGACACGGTTTGCAGGATGCAGACTGCTGCCAGTAGCTCTGATACCACTCACTTCAGGGACATTCTAAGAACTTCACTGTGAGAACAGGACATCTCAGAACAGTCTTCTCTGTAGTGTCCCCAAGTTGGTGACTCAAGGGCTCCTGAAGGAATCTGCAGAGTGAGAGGTATGAGGAAGAGGATGAGAAATCACATTTCTCCCCATCTCTGGTGACTGGGTGTGGGCGGGTGGGAAAGTGGAGGGACTTCAGGTTGTCAGCGAGGCACATTTGAGTCTAGTCTTCCCCATAGCCAGAGGAATGGTTAAAATAACCTTGAAAGCCTCTGGTTATGCCAGGCCGATGGAAGTGTGATAACATGGTAGCCAACCTCCAAGATGGCCCCTCCTCTTCACCCTGTGTAGGCACCTCCCACATCATATCGTATTTGGTCTGTGTGACCAGTAGAATGCAATGGAAAAGAGGAGTATCGCTTCTGAGCTAGGTCAAAAAAGACAGTCAGTCGTTGCCTTGCTCCCTCATGGATCACTCACTTTAGGGAAAGTCAAGAGTCATGTCACAAAGACAACACAGGTAACCTTCAAACTGAGGCCACTTGCCACAGCCATGTAAGGCTGCCATCTTGGAAGCGGATCTCCCAGCCCCATTCAAGCCTTTGGATTACCACAGCCCTACCTAACAGCTTCCCTACAGTCTTGTAAGAGGCTCTGAGCAAAAACCACCCAACTAAGCCACTCCTAGCTTCCTGCCCCACAGAGTCTTTGAGGTGCAGGAAGATGCTGAACTACAGGAAGAATTCTGTGAGGCTGGGGCTGGAGTTGAGGTTACCCCCTTCTTCCTTCTCACCTTCTTTCTCATTTTTTCTTCTCTCTCCCCCTCAATCCCCTCCCATGGTATTCAGATGGGAACGCTGAGTCCATGATAGGAGACTCATCACAGAATTGCCCTTTGAGTAACTTTTTTTGTTTTTTTTGAGAAAGGGCCTCGATATGGAGTCCTAGCTAGCTTCAAACTTGTGATACTCCTGCCTCAGTCTCCCCAGTGCTGGGGTTTCAGATGTGTACCACCACACCTATCCAGTGTGGTCTTTATACAGGGAGAGAGGGGTTACAGAAAGATCCTAACGTCAATGGATGGAACTGATCCCAGGCCTGTTCACCACCTGCATCCTCATTAACATTTTTTTGTGGAGGGAGTGCTGGGGATCGAACTCAGGGCCTTGTGCTTGCTAGGCAAACACTCTACCACTGAGCTAAATCCCCAACCTCCCCATCAACATTTCTTAAGGGCCATAAGCCAGCTTGTGAATATAGTTGTGGTGAAAAAAACCAAAACAAACAAACAAACAAAAACTCAAGACAATATAAATTTATTGAAAATCTCTTCTATTTATTTGAATGGCTTCTAAGACACAGAAGCCCTGGTTGTAAAACAAAGGCATAGGACATGAGTGGAGTGCGAAGGACCCACACTGACCAGCATGTAGCACCCTTTATCAGGCAAATCCCTTGCAGGGCTAGACAGAGCTGGAGCCCCAGGGCGTGGTGCTAGCAGAGAGCAGGCCCCCGGGCCAGGGGGTGAAGCTGGGAAAAGCCTGTGCAAGTTTATCCCAGGCAAGAGCAGTCACAGAGATGAGGAAGCACATGCTCCACCCCTTCAAGAGGCACTTGGGAGGCTCATCGGAAACAGCAACCAAAGGGGTCAAGGGAGGAAGAAGGCAGGGCAGCAAATGGTATAGAGCAAACGGCTTCTGCAGGGAGACACAAGCACAGAGTGTGTGAAGGCTTTATTCTTAACTGTGTTCTAAACTGGGGCGACTGAGACACTTTTCAGTGGCAATCAAGAATCAAGGATACAGGCGTATTAAGTTAATAAAGAAGTTTGTACCCACACAGTTTAAACACATGAGGGCTGAACTATGTCACTGCCAAAGTCTCTTAAAGACCTCAAACCATGAGTATGAGTGTGATGTACTCTCTCTCTCAGTTACTTAGGTCTAAAAATCCCAACTCACTGGGTGGGCCTGGGCCAGTGGGTGCAAACTAGAGATCTCAGGGCCAGATTTAGCTTACAAGATGTTTTCTTTGGCTCGCACTATGTTTCCTAAACTTCAAAGAGTTGCCAACATTTGAAAGTGCAGGTCTCCAGCCTCTCATGAAAAACTGGCTGGACTATCCCGCGAGGCTGGCCCGCACACCTGTGGGGTAGCAGTGTATCGGATGCCTGGTATTTTCTGCCTCACTAAAGACCCAGCTGATTCTCTCTGCTCACGTTTGTTTCTTGCCTGGCCCCTGCAGGCTTTGGAGTTCGTGACCCCTGGCCTGTGCATCCGGTCTGTGGTGACCTCAATGATATTTCTACCGGTAGCACCTACAAGTCCAGCCATGAACCTTTGCCCTTGGTCCCACGAGGCCACATCTGCCCCAGGCCAGGAGTGCAGGAGTCAGCGACCCTGGTCTGTGGAGCTTCGGGTTGCCTTCTGAGGCCTCTGACTTTGCAGAGTTGAGTAAAGGAAAGCTTCCCGGCCAGATTTCACTTTCGTTCATTACATCCCCACATCCTCTGGGGAATGGCCCGCCACAGAGACACTTCCCAACCAAGGTCAAAGATTAGCTGCATCTGGCCAGACGAGAAAACCCAAGCAGAGGAAAGAATTTCAGCCTAGGCTGGGGTGGGCTGGCGGGGATAGGGAGGAAGGCCCGCTTCTCAGCCACGGCTGTAAGACACGGCCAGGACGTCCGCATACAGCTGGCAGATTCTGCAGATGTAGAAACCACGCAAATCATTGTGTGAATGAGCTCCATCCAGACTTTCGTCGTGTGTAATCAGCTAACCGTTTGTGTTGGGCCGGCACTGTGAGGAGGAGGGAAGAAACAAGTGGCAGACAGCGAGGTAGGTATGGTCAAGAGGGCTGTCCCGGCCCAGATTCCACCACTTCCTTCCCCGGGTTGCAGAGGCACAGAGCACTAAGATCCAAGACCGTGGCCACAGGCTGGAAGCTGGGGAGGAAAACTAAGGGGAATGGCTTCAGTGACCCCCAGGTGACACAGCACGATGTCTGAGATGACAAGAAGAGCCAGAGCCAGGCCCACGCAGCAGGACTGGCGACGAGTACTGTATATGGAGCCCAGGTCCCCATCAACAGAGACCATCTGTACACACTTGTAGCGAGGAACACAGACACAGGCTGCACATACACAGAGTCGTCAGCAGGGCTGCCTGAGCCGTTGCACATACCCACACAAACACCATACACATGCATAATTTTTGTCCTGTTGTACACACCCACGTGTGCATCTGTATACACAATCACAGTGGTTACCGGTCAGAGCAGTCAGGTAGGTTTAGCAGACATTTTCAGGGCACCCGAAGTCCTTTTTTGGCTGGCTGGACTACTTGGCAGGGAGGGAGCAGCGCAGGACTACGCAGCACATAAGAAAATAATCAGTGAGTAATAATCAGTGAGTAAAAACACTAATCACAACCAGCAGCTGGGTCTTGGCCTGCAGTGCCACCTACTGGCAGGAGGGTTTTTTTTTTTTCCACTGTCCAAGACCGCAAAACCCAGGTGCTGCTTCTCAGGCACCCCAGTCCAGGGAAGCTGCAAATGACGGGATGCCATTCATTCCTCCTCCCCATTGTGTTCCACTTGGGGCAGGTGAGACTCCGGCATCCTTGGAGTTGCACCACCACATCAGAGAATGAACACTACAGGCCTCACGGGCCTCCAGGAAAGCAATTCCCAACAGGATCCATCCCTCATGCCTCCTCCTGACAGCTGGTAGTGCTGCCTGGAGGCCGAGTCTGGCCCCCTAGACAGGGATATCATGAGTGACAGCACCGTATCTGTAGGTGGGACAGCTTCCACACTTGCCATTTTTGCAGCACCTCTGGGAACCTTCTGATCCACAATTCCATCACAAGGGTATGTTTGTTGCTCGCACCCTCCTGCCACAAGAAAACTGCCATTACGACTTTTACTGGAGTTTGATCTTTCACTTGATCAATAGTTTCTGAGCCCCAGGGGGCAGCAAATTTTTTCTGTGAAGGACCAGATGATAAATATTTTTGTCCTTGCAGTCCCTTGCAACCATTCAGACACACACTGAACACCCACCCACCTACCGGCACTCATTGCTGCCTGAGAAGCCCCATGAGGCCAATGACGAGTTGAGAACACACAATCACCCTGAGCAGACACTGGACAGCAAGCAGAGCTCATCCCTAACCAAGGGCCCTGCTCCCTCCCTCTCAGCCATCAGCTCAGGAGGCCTCACTCAATTTGACTCAAATCAAATTCATGCACCAACTAAACAGCAAATAACAATACATCATGAGTTGCTAAAAATAGTCAAAACTTGGAACCTTATTCAACTTAATTTATTTTTATTTTTGAGACAGGCTTTTCCTATGTTGCTCAGGCTGGCCTCAAACCTGTGATCTTTCTGCCTCAGCCTGCCACATAGCTGGGATAACAGGTGTGCAACACCATGCCTGACTACAACTTGGAATCTGAAATCCTCAGTCAAGCGAGGATCAGGCAAGCACAGAGCCTCCCTGCCCTGCCCCCCGGCAGTGGAGTTAACGCCTGTCCTCAAACACTTAGGTGGATGTGACCTGATTCATCCCACTGAGGTGTGGGCCATGGATGTTTGCCTTAGCCCAGGGGGCAGCAAACTTTTTCTGTGAAGGACCAGATGATAAATATTTTGGCTTTGCAGTCCCTTGCAACTATTCAACTCTGCTGCAATAGTTCAAAAGCAGCAGGTCAAAATAATATAAACTAGTGGAGATGGTATGTTAAAAAAGGTGTAAAGCTGGCGCAGTAGCACACACCTATAATCCCAGCACTCAGGAGGCTGAGACAGAAGAACTGCCTCTAGTTCAGGGCCTACCTGGAATAGTGAGACTCTGTCTCAAAAACAAATAGCCAGGTATGGTGGCGCATGTCTGTCATCCTAGCACTCAGGAGGCTTCTGAAGCAGAAAGATCACTACACGTTTGAGGCCAGCCTGGCCTACACAGTGAGTTTAAGTCCAGCCTGAACTACAGAGAGACACCTGCCTCAAAGACAAAAAAACAACTCCCCCGAACAAACAAAATAAAACCAAAACAGGCAGTAGGTCAGATTTGGCTTAAGAGTCCCTAGTTTGCCAAATCCCACATTACCTCAAATCAGGGATTTTCAAACTGGGTTGCACAGAACTTGGGGTTGTTTGGAAGTGCTTCAGGGAGTTTACAAATGGTTGGCTCTAATTTAAATTGCTTTAGCTAGTTAGGAAGCTACCTAGCCAAAGTGTACCTACCCAAATGTATTCCAGTGTTTCAACATGCACGTACAGTATGGAGAGCCTGCCCAAAGCATCAGACAGATTTGGAGTCCCAGCACCACCACTTACCGGCTGGGTGGCTTTGGACAAGTTACTTTAACTCCCTAAACCAGCATGGTGGGATGCCACCAAACAGAGCAGACCCGGGCCATGGTGCTGGTGCAGCCTTGGAAGATGGAGCGTGCACAGGGGAGGAGCCAGGGCAGTGGGGGTCACAAGAGATACTCAGGGCAGGGTTATTTACCAACTGGCATGGAGGTATTTCAAAGCTTTGGTGTTGGGTTTTGCTGTATGGGTGCACATCAACAGACTATCATTAAAATGTTGGAGCCAGGGTTGGGGATTTAGCTCAGTGGTAGAGCACCTGCCGAGCAAGTGCAAGGCCCTGCCCTGCGTTCGATCTCCAGCACCCCCCAAACAAACAAACAATAAAATGCTGGCTCCCTCTTGGATTTGAACTTCTTGCTGGTTTCTTTTTTTTTTCCCCTAGCATGCTCTGTTACACTCCCACTACTCTGACTGGGCTCTCAGGCAGGGGAGGGGGCTATTTTGCAATGACCTGAGGAGGCTCAGTGACTAATAACAGGGCTTCTGTTCTTCTGGCAGTTCCACTGAGTCCGGGACTTTGATGGCAAGCGCTTCCTGGGATCAGTGTTCCGCAGGACGTGAGTGCTTTCAGCTAAATGGGTCCAGTACTCCCGAAGCTGTGGCCCCTCTGCCCCAGTGATGCATTCTGGGACTGGGCCTGGGCTTTTTAATTTCCTGGGGTAACTCCCAGCACTTGAGATCACCAGAAGGCCTGTCTGGCTGCCTCCAAAGCCTGCCTCCAGGACGTCTGGCCTTTTATGCCAGTTTCTGAAAGCTGCTTTCCAGGCTGGAGATGTTCATCTATGGTTTCAGTAATAGAATTTGGATGTTCCGTGTCTCCCTGCTGCCCAGGGCTGTCCATATCCATTAAAGGTGGGTCTAGGGAGAGCCATAGTCTTCACTGCACCTTATCTGTCTCTTTCCAACATCATATTCTCCTGCTCCCCGAGTGAACAGAAAGGTTCCACGGTGTTCATCCCTAGGCCCCAGGGGCTGGGCCTCACAGGTCCCAGAATCCCAGGGGTTTATCTTAATTAGGTCACAGCTGGCATTGCCCTCAGAGCGTGCAGGTCCGCTCTAAGAGCTTGGGCTGTGCCTGGCCTTGCAGCTTTCTTGTGGCCACTGGTTCTATAAATTCTGGACTCCTCCAAGGGGTGGCTGTGATTCTGGCAGCAGGGGAAGAGAGGGCGTCTGTGTGGGCTGGGCAAGAGGAAGACAACTGGTGCACACACAAGTGTCTTCTTGCCCCTTCTTGGTCTTCTCAGGGGACCAGCCATCATGCTTCTGCCTTTCCTTTGAAAGGGCCAGGGCTGCTCAGCAAGGGGGATGGCTGGGCCATCAGGACATGAGTGCTCCTCGGGAAGTGGGGAGGAAGGTGCTCCTGCGAGAGCGGAGGAATCACTGGTATATCTCAGGGAGGGCATCTCATCCCAGAATCCCTTGCACGGCATCCCAGTGCTGGACAGGTAATTGCCCCTACAGCAGCTCTGACCCACTATCCATGGAGGGAGAATTTTGCTACTGCGCATTCAGCAACTTCTTGTCTGAGCTATCAGCACCTCAGTTCCTTTGGTCTCAGATCAGACCTCCTGACACTTCCCACTTCATCCAGCCAGTGCCTTACCCCCGCGCTCGGGCTGCACAACTGCCCCCTTCACACACTGGGCTTTCTCCTCCTGCACAGATTCTCCCACCTTTCTCCACCGGCACAGCTGCCTAGCAGGATGCCATGACTGAGGGACTGAGGGCTAAGGAGGGAGTTGGCTGGCAGAAAAACTGAACTTTGGCTAAAAGCTGAGGCAAAAGGAAACCCTGCACTGGTGGCCATAGAATCTCCTCACCAGGAAAGGCTGCAGCGCACCCTGCTGGCCAGAAAAGAATTTGCACGAAGGCTAAATCACTCCCCTACTCCTTTCCACAAACCTTGCTCCTGGCCGCTGAATCTTGATGGCTCAGGTCAGAATATCACAGAAAGCAGGTAGATCATCTTGTCCAGTGGTTTGCAAACATGAAAAGTTATAGACAGGCCTTCTGTGGGGGCGTTGTGCGTTTGCCTGTTTGACAAAGGCCTCTGGGCTGAGGGATGAGTGGGGCTGAAATCCAGCCTGCATCTTGCTAATAAGGCATGTCACCCAGCATGGGACTGGGTCAGGCCAGAAGAAGGGCCATCTTTTGCCCTGGAAGAGTGCCTTTCTGTAATCTGCACAGCTGCCATGCATACCGCAGCCCTGCACACAACGCCTCCCTCAAAGGGCCAGCTTATAAAAACCAAGGCTTGCGGGCTAAAGGAGTTTGAAAACCTAAAACATGGGGAAACTGAGGCCCATGAAGGGGAGATACCCAAAGTCATGCTGTTGGTGCTAGGGCACAGCACAGACTTCCGGTCTGCCCTCTCTCCAGCAGCGATCTTTGTACTACACTGAGCTAGTTTCTATCCCACGCCCCTTTTGAGGCATCCCGGCTCCTTGGACCGGCCCACCCTCTGTCCCAACCACTTCTCCCTGCAACCCAACTACTCTGCAGTGTCCCACTGTCCTGGCCAAGATCATGGCACAGTGTTTGCCCAAAAGGGGGGATGGCGAGAATGCTGGCCCAGACCGTGGAATTTCCTTTGGGAACCTCACTAAGAGAGATGAGGGCAGACATGCAGAGGGCAGGACGGTAGGGAACTAGAAGGTTCGCCAGGCAGGCTCGGCTACTGTGTAGGCGGCGCCTGCTTTGCAGGTGCAGTTCGCCGAGTTGTCTGTGCGACACCATAAGGCACATGTGCGGCCACAGTGCCCATCTCCTGAGCCCCAGCCACGTGGAACATCTGGTCATCAAAGAAGATGTGCGGGCGGATCTTCTCGAGGAGGGGGCCCTTGGGTGCTCCAGCGAGGAACAAGGCCTCATCCGTCTCCAGGCCCCAGCTGCGCAGGGTCTTGAGGGCTCGGGCCCCGGAACTGGCTGCGCTGCGTGCCGTCACTAAGTAGGTGCGAATGGGGCACTCCAGCCGCAGGCCCTTGGAGTAGAACTTCTTCTGCAGCCTACCCAGGGCCTCCAGAAAGCCCTTTAGGGGGCCCTAGGAGAAGGCAAGGGGACACATTGAGCTCACCTCTCCCAAACACTCGCCCCTCTCCCTGGAGCGTCAGGGTCCTGCTGTTTGGGGTAGAAAAGCTCTTCAGGACCTCTGATCTCCCTGGCAGTTCTGTGACACTTGCTTGGGCTCCCATGTGCATCAGTAGAGCTACAGATACCTGCAGTCTGGGGTCTGTCTGACTGAGACTGCAGGCTGTGTCAGAATAACCACCACAAGACAACTGTCGCTATGCACATCCATCCATGTCTCTATCTGCAGGTGTCTGTCCTGCGTTTCTCTAAGTGTGGCCAGTGCCCACCAACAGGGAAGATATTAAAATTAGTAACCATGACCCCTGCACCCTCCGATCAGAATGAACTCCAGCCGTAAGCATGCGGGCAGATGCGCTGAATACAAACCTGCTTGCGGACACACAGGTGCCTCGGGGTGTCCAGGCCTAGCTCTGAAGGGTCAAAGAAAGGTGTGTGTTTTTTTCTGTATGGTGCCCAGAAAATGAAGCTTAACAAAGACATGGAGTGATGAAGAAAAGGCCTGGTGTATCTCAGGAAGGGAAGCTGGAAATAAGGAAATGTGAGTTTCTTATGTTGGAGACCCCTTCCTTGTTGGGTGACCTGGAGCCAGTGGTCACTTTGGTCTCTGATAACCACTTAGTGGAAAAACTGCCTGGCCCTGAGTGCCTGGATTTTTGTGCAAATCTCGAATCAGAGCTCCCGGGAGAGCTGAGAACACTGTGCCATCCCTCCACCAAGCTCCAGGACACATTCTGGTGGGCACTGAACGTTTAAGGGTGAGTGAGGCTCCCTGAGCCCCCGACCAAGGCACGGCAGGAGGTGGTCCAAGAGAAGGGCATGCTCCGGCCTCCACCCCCAGCAGGATCTCCCTGCCCAGCTCCTGCAGTGCACATCCAGCTCTTCCTGTCCTTCAAGGAGGGAAGCAGGGGCTGCTGGGGGGATGAGGGCGTCTTGGGGGCTGTTGGTTTCTCAGAGAGGGGTGAGGACCCCAGAGACAGGCCTGTGGCTTCAGGGAGAAAGAGGATTTGGACAAGGGGTGGGGCTAAGGAAGGCTTCAGAGAAGGGATGGAGCCCTCAGAAAGGGGACTGGAGCTGCCAAGAGGGGGAAAGGGCTCTGGAGAGGGGCTCGGAGAGACAATGGGGGTTTCAAGGTGGGGGAGGACGTCAGTGAAGGGGACGGGGCCCCAGGAAGGGAGCTGGAGGTCCAGTGAGAGGAATGAGAGCTTGAGGTTTGGTGAGGGGACCTGGCAGGGATCTGTGTTGACCCTGGGTTTGTTTCTGGGAAAAAGGTCGGTAAATCATATATATATATAGGACTGTGTGGAGTACCTGGGCCAAAGGTTTGTTCTCATGGGCCTTCTCATGCTCGAAGAACCTGTCCAGCCCGTGGGCCTTGACGATGCGCTCCGACTCGTCTGAGAAGAGTACAGCATCCCCGTCGAAAGCCACACGAAGCTGAGTCTGAGACACCACCACGTCCTTGCTGGGGCTGAAGATGGTGGCAGCTGCGATCCCTAGGCAGAGAGAGAGACAAGCAGTGTCTGCCTTCAGGCCAGGCAACAGGCTCCCCTGCCTGGGTCCGAGAGAGGGCGATCTGTCTGTCCTCATCCCAGCTGCTCCCCCAGGACTCAGGGAAAGGCTGAAGAGGGTAGGTGTTAAAATTATTTAAAAACCAGCAGTGTGCATGGACACTGGCCATAAGAACGAGCAGGTGCTGTGCATAGTGGCACATCCTTATAATCCCAATGCTTGGAAGGCTGAGGCAGGAAGACTGCCATGAGTTCAAGGACAGCCTGGGCCATGTAGTGAGTTAAATGAAAGCCTGAACTACATAGTGAGACCCTGTCTAAAAAAAAAAACAAAAACCTACAAACAGAAGCCAGAGCTTTGAGGCAGGACTTTGAAGGCCCTCAGCTATTCCCGAGTCACCCCTTAAATTGGTGCTTTGTGGAGAGGTCTGGGGGAGTCCCTGGGAAGGAGGACATTCAGGGGGCTAAAGGCAGTAGCTACTTACCAACCAGTATGCAGGAGCTCAGTACCTAGTAAGATCATGCTGGTGAGGAGCAGCCAGACAGCAGTCCGGGGAGGAAGGGTCCCCCAGGCCACTGTTCTGCTCAGGGCTCCTCATTAACCCCTGATATGGATCTACAGGGGGGCTGGGAAGGAGCCCTGCTCTAGCTGGGCCACAGTCACCCCTCGCTGCTGATTCTGGCAAATCACTCACCTCCTCAGGGCCAAGGTAAAATTCAGGGCCTTTCAGCTCTGTGTGAGGCCCGTCTAGCCACAGTGGCACCCAGCTCTGCCCTCTGCATGGCACCTGCCTGCTCAAGGTTCCTTGGGACAAGGTGGGCAGCCCTGGGAGGCAGCACAGCAACATCTGACCATGTGCACAGACTCTCCAGCCAGGACTCCACAAGGGGGCAAGGACACTTGCTAGGCACTAGGCCCCAGCTGCACTGGACACCAGCCTGGCAGCGAGCTGACTTTGTTCCCTGTCTTCATCTCTCCCCAAAGGCCACTGCCCCCCTGCATTTAGGGAAACCAGGGGAGGCCTCTGCCAAGCTTTGAGAGGAGGGAGCAGTACAAGCCTCACGGTAACTTCACAGCTTGAGGATGCCAGATAGGACCAGGCCACAAGCGTCAGGCCAGGCATCTTCTCAGCTATGCCGACACAGAGGCCAGCGGGACCCACAGCCAGACAGAGCCAGACAGAGCCAGGCAGAGCCAGACAGAGAGCTCAGCAGGGCTCCCATTCCACCACAGCCCTGCTCTCTGGCTGAGGTTAAGTTACAGACGCACAGCGGCACACCTGCATGCCAGGCCCAGGCCCCAAACAAAGGGTGTGACATCTGTCTGGGCAAATGGCTTCTGGGTTTCCAGGGACTCAGGACAGTGAGTCAGTGGGGGAGTGGCCAGGCTTCCAGGTAGGAGACAACATGAAGAGGCAAAAAGAGGCGAGAAAAGTGACATAGTGAAACTTGTGCTCAGCCAAGGAGACTGCTTGGGCAGCGGGCTGTCCCTCCTCTGTGGGCCTGTGTGCGACAGGATACGCACCCTGACAGGAGGACTGAGACTACAGCTACCGCTCAAAACCGCCCCTTGGAAAGGCACACAGAGGGAACTTCTCTCTGTCGGTGCTCGAAGCTGGGTCTCCTGACCTCACCTCAATACTGGCCCGCCCAGCTTCTGGAAATATTGGCCATTTCCCAGAAGCCATCATTCAGGCTGGGCTGGAAATGGCTCCCTATTCCCACTGGGCTAAAGAGACAGGCAGAGCCTGCCTGTGTTGACACAGGAGTCAGAATTCCTACTGACCTGGAGGAATGGTGAAAGGGAGTAGCTTTCTGGCCCATAAGAAGAGTTCCCATGGAAACAGAAAGCTGGATAATGTTGATGAGTAAATGCACCTTAACCCGGTAAGACAGGAAGTAGGAAGGTGGAATGGGTAGGGCCTTGTTTTCTGAGTTTATATAACAGATGACAGGAATTTACCTATTCCCATTCTGGTTACCATCGCAACCCCCAGCACCTGTTCGGAGACGTAGGACCAGGCCTCCCACCTCCCCGACCCTGTTGCCAGATTTTCCATATTCTCCCTCCTTGTTTTGACTTACCCTCATCAATGGCTTCTCGCACTTTTTCCGCATCAGCTGACAAGTAGAGGTTGGTGTGATAGGCCTTGAGGTAGCAAATGGGGCTATTTCCACCTGTCATGCAGAACCTCTCAATGAACAGATCTGGGGAGGAGGTAGAGTACCCAGGTGAGACCAGGGCCAACCTCAGGGCTCTAGAATGATCTCTCTGTGCCTAACAAGTGCCATCTTGGATCTGAGCATGGGAGAAGGGCAGTAGAATGATTCTCTGTGATTTTAGGCGAGTATTGCCCCTCTGAGCTCCTCCATCCCTCATCAATGAAATGGGGACATCTCTGGGATCACATCTCTGAGAGTGACTGCCACTCTGCCTCTGGGCCACAGCTGATTGGATAAATGCAGACCCTGCAGCCAAACCAATCAGATTTTCTCCCAGCCTGCATTACAGGAAGTAGTCCCCAGGGCAACACGGTTTGTGACATGTTTGCTGGTTGATATATGGCTGCTGTTTTGAACCCACTGAGTTATCTGGGACTTGGACCACCCCACAGTCCACAACAGAAGGGGGGCTCAGCTGTGGCACTATGCGTGGTGTCTGTCCCGATTGCTCAGCACCTGTTATGCAGGCAGTCAAGTATTTTTAATGTCACCGCCCATCACAGCAGTTTAAAATTAGTATTAAAAAATGCCAGCTGGGTGATAGGGGTGTGGCCAAGTGGCACAGTACATGCTTAGCATGCCTGAGCTCCTGGGTTCAATCCTTAGCACCCAAAATAAATAAAATCAAGCCAACTAAACTCTCTTGGGTACTTAAAACAAGGTCTCAGAAACCTTTATAAGGATAGGTTTATTTTTCTGTCTCTCTCCAAACTGGATTTCTCTGCTTTTCTTGTTTTTTATATTCAGAAAAGCAGAGAAATTCAGTTTAGGGAGAGAGAGACAGGAGGGGAAAAAAGGGAACAAACTTGCTAAAGAGGCACAAGGAAAGGGCAACATGGCCCAAAGAGGAGAAGAGTCCAAAAGAGATTTCCAGTACTTGGATTCAGGCCCTTGTGTGTCCAGCTGTACTTCCTGCCCTGAGGTTCTCAGATACCCCAGACCCAAGGAGAAATTCTTCTCTTCAGCCGAAGCTAGCTCTGGAGGGCCTACCCTTGCAATGTCCAGACTGGACTGGGACACAGAGGCCCCTTCACTCTGACAACTGCCTCTGACTCTCCCAGCAGCCAAGGAAGAGAAACCGAGGCACAGAGGCAGTAAGTGCCCTGCCCAGTCATGCAGGAAGTGGGGCCTGTGCAGTGTGCACTGCAGCTGGCTTGTAAGAGCTGATGATTAAGCATTCAGGGATTTTTGTGAGCGAGTTAGCTTGTTTGACACTGGGAGCCTGAAATCAGTCATAATAGGCATATTTACAAGCTGAAAATTGGCAACGCTTTAAATCAGAGTTTTGCTCATCTGTTTTTTGTTTTTGAGGGGTTTTTTGGTGCTGGGGATCGAACTCAGGGCCTTGTGCTTGCAAGGCAAGCACTCTGACTACTGAGCTAAATCTCCAGCCCATGCGCCAGTTTACCAGCACACCAGCGGGCACAGGGCTCCAGTCAGGACGACCTGACCTGCAGGGGTGTGGCCTGACCCCAGGGCAGGAAGGGCGCCCCTTGGCCAGACCCCTTGTGCTCACCATAGTGGTTGATACTGTTGATGAGGCGGACTCCCACTTGAGCGTGGTTGTTGGTCATGAGGACAATGTCGAAGACGTCTTCACTATCGGGGTACAGCTCCCGGAGCCGCCTGTTCACAGCCTCCAGGGCCTAGAAGGGAGGGGAGAGGGCACCCTCTAGCTCAGAACCCGCAGGAAGGACAGCTGGAGTGGGTGCCCAGGGATGCAACGGGAGAGGATGGGGAGGTCAAGGGCCAGGCTTAGGATGATATCAGGGCACATGTGCTACCTCCTAATGCCATTCTCTGTCATTCTTATGGTGGGGGCACCTCACTGCTTGGGGTACCTCACTATAGAGGTGAGTGGGGTTACCAGGGCAGAGCTGCCTCAGTCCAGAGGAGGGGTGACCTCTTCTTCCACAAGAGCTGTGTCCCCCAGCCAAGCCTTGCCCTGCACAGAGGGGACCCCTTCTCATTACTCAGATACCCACAGGGGCACTTTTTTCTCACCCTACCAGGGCACAGCGTGGGCTGCAGCTGGAACTGCCCCTCACCTTCACAAAGGGGAAGGCCGGCCCGGGGCTGAAGGGCTCATTCTCGTGCTCCAGCTGATAGCGCACGTACTCCTCCACGCCCTGCTCGGTGTAGATCCTCTGCTCCTGGTCCATGCGGAACAAGGCCCGGGAGGACACAGCGATGGTGACCGCATTCTGAGGCTTGGGCTGCCGAGGTGCAGGAGGAAGTCACTCAGGCGTCACTCAGGCGCTCTCTGGGGCAGGTGCTCACGAGCAAGACCCTCTGGGCCCTCCAGGCCCGCAAAGAGGCACGGCCTTGGAGAGGGGCAGGCTTAGGTCCACATCTACACAGAAGTCAGCTGGGGACCGAGGCAGAGGATGACTCCCCGCTTAGAAGAGTGATCTAAAGGAGGGATATGCCCTGGGGGAGTCCGCAGTTTAGGTGGCCATCTGGACACAAAGGAAAAATGAATACAAGGTACATGGCCAAAGTATGACTGATGCGCAAGATGATCTCCAGATGGTCTCCATTATGAAGTAAGAGCTACGCGCCCTCAGGAAGAAATTGGTGCCCGTAAACATGGCAATTACATAAGAAAATTTATCTCCTGCCCAGATCTGTCTCCTAAGCTCCAGATTCACATATCCAACTGCCCCAGTCAACTGACAGACCCTCCAATTTACCATTCCTCAAGTTCCCACCACTTTCTCCACCCCCAAACTCAATCCTGAGGCTGGAGATTTAGCTCAGTGGTTAGAGCACTTGCCTAGCAAGCACGAGGCCCTGAGTTCGAGCTCCAGCACAAAAAAAACCCCCCAAAACCAAAGAAACCCAAACCCAATCCTTCCCCCCTTTCCCTCATCTCAGGGCTCAACACCACTATCCACCCGCCCAGCTCTCCACCAGATGAGTGGACAGCACTGCTATCCGCAAAAGCAGAATCCCAGAAGCCAGCTCAGTTCCTCTGTCTTCCTTGACTTGCTTCCCCGTCAATCATCACCCAAACCAGTCAACCCTACCAGAGTCCAGTCGCTTCTTTCTGCTTTGCTTTCCATAGCCCAGGTCACCCTGGGCTCTCGCCTCCTCCGATCTCTCACCACACTGCTGCCAGGGGATTTTTCTAAAGTGCAGAACTGCTCACAGTCCTCCTCTTCAGCAGTGCCCACTCTTCTCAGAGTAAAGGTGGCAGCAGCCTTTGGTATGGAGTTGGAAGCCCTTTGCAACAGACCCCTACTTCTCTTTTTCCTCTCAGCTTCCCCTTTCCCAGCTTTGCTCAATCTGACCTTTCTCACATCTGTGCACACCGACGCCCTCTTTCCCTGAGATTTTGCCCATGATTGTCTTTCCCCAATATGCTATTTCTTGTTCTCTCTATCCCACCAGCTTCTACTTAACTTTCAGCTCTCAAATTAGGTTCACCTCTGGGAAGCCTGCCCTTGCCATAGTCTCCATTTGATACCTATCCTATGGATTTCCTCCTTAGTACAACTGAACATTAAATTAGAATTGCTTATTTATTTCTCTTTCTAGGCAGCAAGCAGGAGACAGGAGAGAGAATAGGAGTCGCGTGCATCTCATTCCTTACTGTATCTCTAGTGCTTAGTACTATGCCTGGCACACAGAGGCACTCGGCAAACCTTTAATGCCTCTGAAATTTTAACATATTCCAGTGTACTTTTAATATAGTTCATGAAAAAGTACATGCGACAATAAACTTAATGGGAAATAGAAACTCTAGGGTGGTGCCATCCCTCATTTGTTCAGATTACTTGACATAAAACAGGTGCTCAGAGAATATCTTTTTTTGGTTGACATAAATTTCACAAAGGCTTATTAGTTCTTTGCGCCAGGCACCTGGAGAGCTGTTTATTGCCCATGAAGGTCACAGGCGGTTGGGAAAGACAGGGAATCAGAGAACTAACTCAGAGACAAAGGAGGAAGCAAGGTTTTGAAGATACGGCTTGGCTTCAGGGGAAGTGTCAGAGGACCGGAAGCCTTTGAGTGCAGCCTTGAAGGAGGAGCAGGGTGAACGAAGGGAGGAAGAGGTGGTTGAAAAAGTAAGCAGAGCCCAGGATGGGTGGTTGAGGCAGAAGGGTAAGCAGGTGCTAGATTGCAAGAGGCCTCTCAGGGATCCCAAGAGGGCCTTAGAACTCCTTCCCCACCACTATGTCTGACTGCTTGTGTCCCCACTAAAAGGTATGTATTGAAACCTAACCCTCAAGGTGGTAGTACTAAGAGCTGGGTCCTGTGGGCAGTGTTACAGCTTGTATCTAGATGTCTCCCCAAAGCCTCATGTGGTCATAGGTGGGGCTTTTCAGACGTGGCTAGATCTAGGGTGTGTGATAAGGGTGTGGTGCTGGGATCAAGGGTGTGTGATTACTACATGAGTCCACTGCTTGGTTTGGCGTAGTTCTGGGAATGGATAATGGGAAGGCCCTCCCTGGGTGTGAGTGTTATCACCCCAAGGGTGGGTAGCCTGGATAGAATATAAGGGGCAGAAAGAGGGCTGCTGAGGTTGTCACTTTCTGCTTGCTGCTTTTGCTGTCTTCTGCCCACCATGAACTGTTTCTCCTCTGTGACGCCCCTCTGCCATGCCACCCTGCCTTGGAGTTAGCCAACTATGGACTGAAACCTCTACAAATTGTGAGCCAAATAAGGAGAAAAAGTAACTAACACAGGTGGTGATTAGGTCATGATGAGCTTAGTGTCCTTATACAGAAAGTTTAACTCTCCTGCGCCACCAGGAGGACACAGTTTGAAAGTGCCATCTTCAAACCAGAAAGAGGCCCCTCACTAGACTCCAGTCTGCTGGGGCCTTGAGTTTAGATTTTCAGCCTCCAGGAAAGTGAGAAATAACTTTTTGTTGTTTACAGTATAAGCCATCCTGTCTATGGCACTTTGTTATAGCAACCCAAATAGACTAAGACACCTACCTCTCTGATGGACTGGGGAGAGGAGGGTGCCACCCCGGACAGCAGCTGCACCCTTTCTGGTCCCTGGGGAGGTTCACAGTGTGGGTACAGCAAGGACCCGTGAATTCCAAGAGAGTCTCACCAGTCTCTGTGACCTAGTGGTCCTAGAGTCATGATTCCCACTTTACAGATGAGAGAGGGGCTCAAAAGGAGGTCAAGACTCATAAAAGGGCCTCACTTTCCAGCCTGCTTCTGAGAGCCTGTGAGCCACCTGACCCCACTGCTTCTTTTGGGCGCCAAGTCTGGGCTCCAATCAGTTGACAACACTGATGAGTTACCATGTGACAGATACCATGCTGGGGACACAGCAGGAAAGATTGCAGGTTTGATCCCTGCCCCCATGGAGCTTATGATCCACCCTCAAAACAGATTTGTTCCATCCTTCAGAAAGCACTGTCCAGTGGGACTTCTGTGATAATGGAAACGTTCCATAATGTGTGAGGCTACAGAGCAATTTGAGATGTGATTAATGAGTCTGACAATTAAATTCTTCATTTCATTTGATTTTAATGAATTTAAATAGCTACGTAGGACCAGAGGCTAGTAAGCTTCAGCATCTTAAAACAGAAATGGAAAAGCGAAAAACTCCCTAAGGTGGGTGGCTGACCTTAGTTTACATTTGGTTTTTGACCCCAACCAAGATGGCGAATGTGGCCAATGGTGGAATAGGCACTCGACCTCTGAGACTCAACCCAAATGCCTTGCCCAGGGGCTGATCACATCTGTGTCTGTGCATCCTTGGGGCAGGCACCTCCAAACCCCATCAGCACCTGTGGGCCTTCAAGCAAAGAGGCTAAAGTCAAAAGCCCCAAAGAAAAGGGGTGAGAGTGATGGCCAAGGATGACAAGGATGGGGTTAGAAGAGCTGGGGAGATCCACTCCCATAAACTCAGGGGGCAGTGGGTCTTGGAGATGGAGCTGAGCTTGCCGCCCCCACATCCCAGCCTCCTGGGCTTACTGCCCTAGGGACAGGCCCATCCTCCTCTCCTTCCTCGAGGACAGAGAGCCAGTTGCTCTCTGGTCCCTCCAGGCAGGTTCCCAAGCCTACTGCTCCAGCCCAGGCAGTCAGCCAATGTCTCACTCTCCACTTTTTGTCCCACAGTACGTGTCTAACTGCTGAGTCCTGGGTCCCCTCTGGCTAAGCCACCCAAACCCCAATTTACTCTATGCCTGGGCGTTGCTGCCTTGGCCCCAGGAGGCTTTACTTCTTTCTTTTACAGATGGAGACATAGACCCAGGGAGGGGCAGGATATCACTCTACATCATACCGCAAAGTCAAGGCAAAGCCAATACAAGATCTCGAGTCTCTGCCTTCTAGCCTGGACTCTGTCCACACAGCAGTCCACCTGGTATGGCCCTCCTCACGAGCTGCCTACAGACCCCAGTCTCTGTTGCTTCAGCGACTTCTCCAGCCTTCCTTTCCAGATTTGGGAGAGACGGCGAGAGGCACCAAGCCCTCCAACTGCCCTGTCTCAGAGCCCAGCACTGCTTCCCCCCAGAACAGAGGGGAAGGCCAGGACCCTGCCTTTGCTGAGACTGCTCTGACACAGCACAAGGGAAGTAGAGTCCAAGGGCCTAGAGAGTATAAGCCACCTCAGGACTGCAGAGCCCAGCTGGGATCCATGAGTGGCTGTCCAGGGTCTGGGGGACCTGAGGGAGCAGGTAAGAGGAGCTGGCCAGAGCAGGGAGAAGCCATGGAGACCCTCCTGTGCCCGACTGTGTCTCTAGCGCCGGGCCATGTGTTGTCAAGTGCGCCAAGACCATCCCAGGGGCACAGCCTGGGAGCACTGGGCTCCGAGAGGCCAAGGTCCTGCCAGCTGTCCGCCTTGTCCTGGGCTGAGGCCCAGGCTGATCACTCTGGCTTGGGGGTGGGGATGGAAGAATAAAAGAGGCAGCCTGTCCTTCTCCGTCCCACCCTCTGCCCGCCAGAGGAGTTTCCACTGCATTCAAACCAACGTGATTCTGCCTATTGCATCCAAGATAGGAACACAGCCAAAAAGCTGTTATTTCTGGAGGGACTCAGAGAGAGAAGGGCTGCTGGGGGCGAGGGGGACAGGACAGCTCTGGGTGGAGGAAGTCCTCTGACCCTGTGATGTGAGGGCCTCCAACGGGTCTTCACTCAGGCTCCTGGGAATGAGAATAACACCAGGCCAGGCCCTGAGATGGCCCATGAGGCCTACAGCTCTCAAAATAGCCCGTGGGAAGTAGGGGGACAACTGCAGGAAGCAGGAGCCAGGAAGCCTCCAGGTCTCTTGTGTCCTACAGAACTACAAGGGTCAGGGGCTGACCAGAGGGGTGTTCGTGACTGACGGCTGGGCCTGAGCTACCTGCTTCCTTGGTGCCTGGGAGGGAAAGGATTTTGAGCCCTGAAGCCTTCGCTGTCCCCGTCTCCAGACTCCATCTCCTACCCGTGCCACCTCTTGGGCCATGACATTACTCTGGTTCTCCTCCTCACTGGTATGCCTGCTGCCAGACCCGCGCATCGCAATCCATCTCACAAACAGCCCAGGGTGATCTTTCTAGAATAAAAATGGGACCAAGTTAATCCCCTGCTGAAAAATCCTGCAATAGCTCCATAATGGTTTTCAATTTTATTTTTTAAAGTAGGTTGACCTTTCGTTCAAATGACTTCTTAGGCAGAACCTCAACAGATAAACCAGATATTACCATATGTAATTGGTGTGTCTATTTTACAAATTCAGAAATATGTTATAAATACATGTATTATAAAATCAACCACTGAAAACAACACAGTTGTTTGGATGACTACAGATTTGAAACTAGAGGTTAGGATGCCAGCACAGTCTTAAGCTTTGGCATTCAGCTGATTTTTTTTTCCAGCTGATTTATTTTTGTTTGTTTCTGCACAGTATTGAAAAAGTCCTGATTCACTTTGACAAGCGGTTGCAAATTGGAAGGGCTTTTGTTTTAAGTTACAAGCCCTGCAATCCTAAGATGCTCTTCTATTAAATGGATCACAGGAAAAGCTTTATTTTGAGGTTTACTAAAGAATAATCTGCACCACAAGTTAATGTTAGTGGTCTCCAAGGTGCTGAAACATCCAATGAACACATTTGAATATAATTGTTTAAAACATAATTTGATTTCTGAACAGAACACCAATGGCACATGAAATAATACTGAGAATCAACAAATGGGATCACATCAAATTAAAAAGCTTCTGCACAGCCAAGGAAACAACCAACAGAGTGAAGAGGAAGAAATTTTTGCCAGCTATTTCTCAGATAGAGGAATAACATCTAGAGAATATAAAGAACTCAAACAAATTAGACCCCCCTAAAATAAAAGACCCAATCAAAACATGGGCAACCAAAATGAATAGACACTTCTCAGAAGTACAAATGGCCAATAAATACATGAAAAAATGTTCCACATCACTGGCCATTGAATAAATGCAAATGAAAACAACGTTGAGCTTCCATTTCAGATAGAATGGCTATCATCAAGAAATCAAATAACAATTGCTGGTGAGGCTGGGGGTGGGGAGGAACTCTTCCAAATTGTTGGTAGGAATGTGCAATCACTATGGAAATCAATATAGAGATTCACAAAAAAACTAAAAGTAGAAATTTCATTAGACCCAGCTCTTCCCCTTCTAGGTATCTTGCTGAAAGAGTTAAAATCATCATATTACAGCAACACATGCATACATGTGTTTATAGCAGCACAATTTATAATAGCTAAATCTTGGAAATGGCCTATGTGCCTTCTAACGAATGAATGGATAATGAAAATATGGTATTTACACACCATGGAGTACTACTCTGCCATAGAGAATGATAAACTTGAGTCATTCATAGGTAAATGGATGCACCTTGAGACCAAAGTATTAAATGAAATAAGTCAGACACACAAGTTTAAATATCCAATGATTTCTCTTACAAGAGAAACCTAAAATATAAAGAGCAAAATAAAAGATACAAGGAGGTAGGGAGATCTTTTTCAAATGCGAAGGAGAACATCAGATGGAAGGAGGGGAGAGGGAAAAAAGGGAAAAGGGACTAAAAAGAGAATTAAAGAAAAAGTGGAGCTCAATGTGATGGCACATGCCTATAATTCCAGCACTCGGGAGGCTGAGGCAGGAGGAGCACCTTGAGTTCCAGGCCAGCCTGCAGCCTGGGCTACATAATGAGTTCTAGGCCAGCTTGAACTACATAGTGAGACCCTATCTCAAAAAAACAAAAAACGAACAATGACAACAACAACAACAACAACAATGGAAATAGAGTTTTTGCAAATGGGAAGGAGACCAAGAGTTGGAAGGAGCAGGGAGGAATGGGAGGGGTAAGAGATGAAAAAACAGTTAAGATGTGCTATGTACATGTACCAGTGCCTCATGAGGAATATAATCATTATGTACTGCAAACATGTACTTATAAAAAGAAGTTATTACTAAATAAAAATATATAACTGAAAGGAGAAAATAAATTGGATTTAGGGGTTTACAGGTCCTCTGAAACACGGGTTCCACTGAACCTAGTTTGAAAACCTCAACCCCACTGAATTAGCTGCAGGCTCCCTAACAAGGCACTGGTGGCTGTCTCCCCACAACAATCCTGGCTTCTCCCACTCAGTCCTGATTCCTGAACACAGCCCTCTTGGTTTTCACCCATTCTGTTTCCCTCGGCCTGGGAAGCCTGCCTATTGAGGCACTAAAATCAGCTCCGATTGGTCTCCACAGGACCCTCCTGGTGGCCAGTCACTCCCTGCACTGCGCTCCCTCCCGCCGTGCCGTGCAGAACGTTCACCTGGGCATCCACCATCTCCAGAGCCTCCATCGGTGCATGGTGAACTCCTAAGACAAGGGTACAGCTTAATGAGTATCTCAGTCCCCACCGGTGAAGCCAGGCCCAGAGGTGGCCCAGGAATAACTGTGGCTACGTGGGCCACCTAGGGAAACAGCCAGATGCTTGAAGGCCACACTGGAGGTCTTGGGAGGCTGTCTCGGGGCCAGTCTCTGCCCTCAGTTCCTTCCCCAACTATAAGCTCTGAGAACCGGGGAGTGAGCTAGCCCAAGGTCAGACCAAGTCATCGAGAACTTGTCCCACAGGGAAGAGGCGCACTGTGCCGAGTGCGAGGTCTCAGAGGTCTCCGGGATGTTAATGTCCGCTGCGAAGGGGAGCGGTGCTCGCAGCTGGGGGCAGAGCCAGTGCTGGGGGCCCAGGGGCGCAGACTGCGGGTCGCAGTGCTGGAGCTTGGGAGGCAAGAAGCGCTGCCCCAGCACCCCGGCGACAGGGCACTAGCCAGAGCCCCTGGGCAGAGGCTCGGGCCGGAGCCCGGCCCAGGTGCTGGGACCCGAGCGTGCAGCCAGGAGCCGGGTTTCCAGAGTCGGATTACCCAAGCCCGGGGCGCCTCTGCCAGCAAGCGCTGCCAGCCCTCCCCGGGCGCCCGCGCGGAGAGGGGCCGGCCGGGGCCGCGGCAGCCCGGAGCCGGGTCCCGGGGACAGCAAGGGGGCGGCGTCCTGGCGTGGAACCCGAGCCCGGGGGAAGCAAACGCCATCGCCACCACCAGCTCCCAAAATAAACCGGAGCCGGCGCCGAGTGCCCGGAGCATTCCGGGTCTGAGGACTGCGCCCCCTCCCGGAGCGGCGCCGCGGGTCCCTCCCCGGGGGCCGGCGACCCCTTCCGGAGAGTGACCCCTCCTCCGCCCGACCCCCCGGACCCCTCGCCGGCTTTTACCGATTTGGGTTTCTTCTTGGGAGCGAGGCTGTCATGGAAAGCCTTGGCCTCCTCCCAGTGCGGGGCCGCGGCCGTCTCTGCCCCCGGCCCGGGCTCGCGGGGCTCCCGGGGCTCCCCGGGTTCCATGCTCGGTCTGACCCGGCCCGGCCCGGCCCACAGGCGGCGGCGAGGAGCTGGCGGGCCCTGCGTGCGGGAGGCGTCCGGGCGCGGGAAGGGGCGGGGAGGGCGCGTGAGAGCGGGCGCCGCCCCCGCGGAGGGGGCCGGGAGGTAACCTCGCCCGCGGCGCCCGGGTGCCCCTGGCGTGCGCGTGTTTGGGGGACAGCTGGGCTCTCCGTCCGTGACCGAGCCGCACCCCGAGCAAACTGGGAGAGGTCCCGGAGCAGGGTAACTGGTAGCTGCTGTGGACTGGGGTGGTCAGGGTGATGTTCAAGGGCACCGACAGAGCGGAGGCCTCACAACTTTTCCTCCCAAAGGAGATCCCCAAAGGAGAAAATGAAAAGCTAGGACCCCTGCCCCAAAAAACCTAACTGTCCCTCTGTCCCCTCAGATGCCAGGACTCTGAGCGGAGCCCAGGGCATCCCGCGGACCGGGAGGAAGTGGCGGATGGACAGCTCCGACCACGCTTAGGGGGCCGTTCTCAGTGGGGAGCATGTGGAGGACAGGGAGTCCACACCAACGCGGAGGAACCTTTGGAGTCTGTGGCGAAACTGTGTCCTCTCAGCCTTGCGGGGAATCCGGACCGGAGAGACACCCAGAGACGCCGAACCCAGGTTCTTGCTGGCCCCTTGGTAGCCAGCAGAGGGCGCACGTTCCCAGATCCTACCAGCCACACTTGGAATGGGCAGTTCCATGTTTCCAAGGGCTTGCAGGTCCTCGAGGAATGTAATCATGGTGTACTGCAAATGTGTACCAATAAAAATAAAAATTAAAAAAAGAAACGGCTGGAAGGAGACAGGGTAGAAGCGGGGCCCCTGAGCCAAAGAATCGTAGGACATCATTTCGGAATTCTAGGATATTGGTGCAGACTTGTACTGTGGCTATCGCCCATCCCAAGGCATAGGCCCGGAAGCAGACAGCATCTCTCAGGGGTGTACAAGGGCGAAGGTGAGGTGGGGGAGGGAGAGAAGCAGAAGACACACTGGCTTAGCCAGGGAGGCCTTGGCCGGGGGAAGGGAGTACAGATCGGAGGGATCTGACCAGGCTCCACCATCACCTGGGAGGAACCAGTCTCGTGTGAGAGGAAGGGAGAAATAACAATGATTTTAAAAGATAGATCTGTTCTCCTGACTTGGTAGGAAGTTCCAGTTATGACCTCCAAGCCTCTTGCTTGCCCTTTGGTAATGTGACAGTGACTTCTTCCACTTAGACACGATTCTCCTCTGAGCTGGCCCTTTAATAGGTGCAACAGACGTGATGTGATATGGTTTCCAAGCTTAAGAGACCTTGCAGATTCCATTTCTGTCCTCCTGGAGCCAGCTACTATGTATGGAAGTGCGGATTGTCCTGCTCAAAAGGCCACGGTGGTAGGCAGGGGTGGTGGCATACATCTGTAATCCCAGCACTTGGGAGGCTGAGGCAGGAGGACTGCTCAGAGTTTGAGCCCACCTCAAATTATGTAGTGAGACCCTGTCTCAACAATAACAACAACAACATCATCATCATCATCAACAACAACAACAGAAAAGGCCACATGGTGAGAAGAAGCCCTGCAGGGTAAGAAGCTAGGAGAGGGACTGGGGGATAGCTCAGGGGTAGAAGTGCATGCTGAGCATGTGTGAGGCTCTGGGCTCAATTTCCAGCACAAGGAAGAGGAAGAAAAGGGGGAAGGAGGAGGAGACCTGGGGAGGAGAACTGAGGTTTTCAGGTGGCTTCAGCACCAATTGTCAGACACATGAGTGAGGCCATCTTGGTTCCAGCCCAGGCCTCACTGCCAGTGCAGCTCTGTGACTCTAGCCAACAGGAGCAGCAAAGCCTTCCAGCCGAGCTGGGCCAACCCACAGAATCACAAAAAATAACAAATTGATATTGTTTTAAGCAATAAACTTTGGGGTAGCTTCTTACACAGCAATAAAGAATTGAAAATCTAGGCAGAGATTGATTATTCACAGCTTCCTCAAGAAAAAAGATGTGGTCACTTGGGGGAAATGTGTAAAGTGGTTATTTGGTTGGGGACAACCACTTGACAAAAAAGTGAACCATCCCCAAGCTCAGTGGCTTTGAGCTGTGTGGCTTGAAGAGATGACGTGGGCCAAATTCCGATTCCTAGAGAATCTGAAATTGGGAAACAGGGGCTGGGTAGTGAACCTCAAAAATGACTGGGGCTGCTGTGAAATACAGCTGGCTCCCGGAGACCCAGACGTGCCTCAGCAGGCTGCAGTTATATGGAATGTCGAGCGGAAGAAGTGGGGGTGAAAGACTCTGTGAGCAGAGTGAGCCAACAGCACATCTGCTTTCCATGGCTTTCTCCTCATGGCTTCAACAAAGGCCCCAAACAGGAAAGTGGGTGGCTGTGGGTGTGAGTTTTGCTTGACTAAGCCACTTTCCTATCCTCTTCTAGTAACAAGCTCACCGACTCCCTCATCGAGGAGTAGCTTATGACCCAGACCTGACCAGTCACTTCCCTGGACTCGGTGACTGATCCAAGGATGACTGTGTGACTCCCTCTGAGCACTCAGAAAGGATGCTGGGAGATTTGGCTCTTTTTCCCCTGGGGTTACTAATTTGGGAAGATGTGAGCTGGGGGGGCCCATCTTTCCCTGTGGCAGTGAAAGGACGTGGAGGAAGCCCATCTGCAGGACAACTGGGTCACAGAGACAGAGGCAGAAGCAAGGAGGGAGAGGGTGTGACACTGAACCTCTAATCCACCAGGGTGGGAACTTCCTGGTTTCGCAAGGCGATAAGCTTCGCTTTTTACTTAAGCTCATGTGAGTTTGGGTTTTGTTCACCTGTAACTAAAGGTCGCGATTAATATGTTCCCCTTAACTCACCTGGACACGAGGAAGCCTCTGTTCCTTGCCATCAAGGCATCCGGCCCAGACTCAAACCTTCCCTGGGCCCCCTTTGGGAGGGTTAGAGAACTTGATTCTCAGCCGTTCCTTCCACCTTTCTGGGCTTCCGGCCATCCTCTCTGGCTTGTCTGTCATGTCCTGAGAGAGGGCCGGGTACAGGGATTCTCCGGTTCTGTGTTCCTGGGCTCCAGCCAGCACTTTCCTTCCAGGTGTGGCATTTCTTTGGGTAAGTCAGCTGAGAACAGACTGCACACCTGAACTGCTCCCCTGGGCAGCCCTGTGCAACACTTCCGGCCTGTTGGCTGGTATTCAGGAAGATCTGCACAACGGCATCTCCTTTCTTTGCCCCTTACTGATCCCCACCACCACCACCAGGCAAGGCCCGTACCCACCTTTTCACATTCTGCTTTGGGTTCCCTCCCATGGCTGAGGAAGCACAACAAGTCATGTTGGGAGACCTGAGTTTGAGTTCCAAATGTACTAATCTCTGAGCTTTCATTCCCTTGTCTTAAAAACATGGAGACGTAGTTGGGCATAGTGGCATATACCTGTAAACCTAGCACTCTGGGAAACTGAGGCAGGAAGGTGACAAATTCAAGCATAGTCTGGGCAACTTAGCAACTAAGTGAGACACTGTCTCGAAAATCAAAAAAATAGAAAAAGGGCTAGGGATGTAGCCTAGTGTGAAGGCTCTGGGTTCAATCCCTAGTAACACACACACACACACACACACACACACACACACACACACACAAATAAATAAATAAAAGTAAACTCTTAAATGTGCTCAGCAGACTATGGCAGTGTACACAAGGGGCCAGTTGGAGGGTCTGGAGGGCTTCACAGAGGACGAGGCCACTGAGGCAGAGGAATATGTGGCCCAGAGAGGGGCAATGGATTGGGTACAAGTACAGAGGCCTAAGAGACCCCTTAAGAAAATGGGGGCAGATGTCCCCTTAGCAGAAGGGGACAATTCAAGGCGGCTCAAGTGCAGGGTACGGGGTGAGACATGAGCCCAAAGACAAGGCTTCTGCAGTCAGCTAGCGCTGACCATGCAGGCCCTCAAGGAACCCCAAAGGTGCAGATTACACCGAGTGCAGAGCCAGCTCTTGCCCAGCTGTTGTGGCCAGATGTGTACCTGGTGAAGATCGCTCTGGCTTCTTAGCGACAGTGAGACCAGATGGAGGGCAAGGCTGAAAGTAGGAGGTAGACCACCCTGACTGGGCAAGAGATATGCGGGATCTGGGGAAAAGGCAACCCAAGCCACGTGTGCCCGGCAGGCAGGGGATCGACTATCCCAGCTCCCCTGCGCGAACTGGCTCCAGCTGAGACCAGCAGCCTCAGGTTCTCAGTGTTCTGCATCACCTCCTCAGGTTCATGGCTCCCCCAGGCCAGGAGACCAGGTCAGCCTCCTTCCTCTGTCCTAATTGCTTCCTGCCAAGGGAGCTGCCCCTTCAAGTGTCCTTGAGGAAACCCTTGTAAAAGCAACAGAGCGTTTCAGAAAGAAGCAGGTACCTCCAGCTGCTGCTGCCCCCAAATCCCCACAGGGAACAGCGGTGCTCTGGCTGTTGGGGGTGCGGAGATGAGCACTTCATCCCCATCCTATCCCCCTGTACCCCGCATCTGGGTCAGTTTAGGGGTCTTAGGGCTGGAGTCCTGTGGGTGGTGGGATAGGTTTGCCCTGACCAGCAGGGCAGGTGGGGGCTGAAATGAGCCCACGCTGAGCTCCCTGGCACAACAGGGTTGCATTTGTACAGAAACAGGAGTGTTTTTCTAAATAGCCCAAAGGTACCAACCATTGCCTAGCTGCATACTTACAGAGCTACTTTCACTCCAAAAGAGTACCTTTTTTCTTCCTTTCCTCTCTCCTTTCTTTCCTAGTACCAGGGATTGGAAACACAGCCTTCACACTGAGCTACATCCACAGCCCTTTTTAAAAAAATGTTTATTTTGAGACAGGGTCCCACTAAGTTGCTAAATTGCCCGGGCTGGATTTAAACTTGTGATTCTCCTGCCTCAGCCTCCCAGAGTGCTGGGATTATAAGCATGTAACAGCACCACACCCGGCCACACTGTTTCTTAATTTGTACAAAGGACAGCATATGAACTAATTATTGCCCTGTCTCTTAGCTTCTCTTCCCACTGGCCACTAACCCCTCATTTGGGCTCTTCCACTGGACAGAAAGGAAAGCTAAGTCCCCCTGCCTCTTGCCACTAGCTTCCCTTTGGGGTAAGTCCTCTGATCAGTGTCTGGTCCGGCTCAGATACTTGGATTGAGGAAGAATGCCTGACCAAAGGGTCCCCCCTAAAACTAAGCCACCCCAAGTAGATCCTTTGGCTTGAGAACTGGAACTAAGAGACACAGAGTGGAGACGTCTGTCACTGCAAAGTCTTGAGGCAGAGTTGAAGATACAGCTACTCAGTACAGGGAAGCCAAGGAGGTCTGAAGAGAAGCCATGGAAGAGAACACAGAGGCGACCCTGCTCAGGGGACAGGGGCCCACGGTCCATTCTCTTGAGACCCAGCCATTCCTGATTTTCTGCCTACAGGGTCCCTTGTAATCTGCTCCCCTCTTCCTCTGACCTAAGTGGGTTCCTGTGCCATGTGACCAGAATCCTTGCCAGAACAAGGACCTCGGCTCCAAGGAGATTCCTGAGGTGTCCCCACTTCGTGGGGCCCCTAGACTGCTTGCGCCTCTGCCCCAGCCCCAGCCCCAGCCCTGTGCAGGGAAGCGCAGGAGGCTGCAGCACAGTCACATCTTTTATTCATTGTCGGTGGGAGACACACACACCACATGGCACAGGGGTGGACAGTGAGGACAGTCACCATGGGCACAACCAGAAGCAGCACATCCCTGGTAGATGGGGACCACACTGGGGAGCTCGTGGAGAGTTGGAGCCCCCTGTCATGCAGCCCTTCTGCTTCCCCAGGGCCCCTCAATGCTGCTGCTGCTGCTGCTGAGAAGGCCCTGGGCCTGGCTGGCCTGGCTTAGCGGAAAGGGCCACACCTGGAGGCCTCATCCTGCCCCCATGCTCTGGCAAAGGTACAAAGAAAACCCTGAAATTCTCAGAAAGAAATCCTACATTTTTCTGAGACTTTTAAATTGAAGATTTGAATTATTTCCTTTTTCAAGACAGAAGAATAAAATATGTAAGAAATGAAGTCTTGTTCCTACAGTGATCTCTAAAATCAACACAAAGCCTCACCCAGGGTGGATCTTCAGGAAATATTTGTTGCTTTAATAAACTTTTTGTGTAAAAATATTTACAATGTTAGCTTGCGACCCTGCCTAGAAACACCAGCTTCTTTCCTTATTCCCTTTCCACCCCCATGATACCTTCCCTCTCTGTAGCAGGATGGATTTCTATCTCTAGGGATTTCACCATTGCCAGGAAAAGAAAAGATTTGGCACCTTTGCTTAGGAACTTATTTTTTCTGAACTTTTGACTCAAAGGTAAGTTAAATAACCCTGACTACAGCTCTATGGCCTGGAATGGTCATCTGAAGGAGCCCAGGCTGATGATTTTTATAGATGAGAAATAAGAGGCCTATCAATTAGCCCAAAAGGATGAATGAGGACAGGATATATGAGAAAGCAGATTCTAGAACCTCATAATTCAGAGTTGCTATAAGAAGATACAAAACTTCAAAGGAGACTTTGGCTATACATATCAATGATTTAATTGTCTGAGTATTTTTGTGTCTGTGCAAGCCATCCATAAATCTCTGCATGGTGGCAAGTCTCTCTGACCTGGGGCTAGGATGGGAGACCTGTTTCTCTTCTCAGGACAGGACTGCTGCTCTACCACACGGGCTCCTGGGCACGCGGTCCTTGTGAAACCCAAAAGAATGCGGGAGCAAGGCTGGGCCTGCCTGGGTCTCACCCCATCACTGAGAAGATGGTCTCGGACTGGCCTCACATTGGGTTTGCTCTGCTGGAATGTCTGAAAACCCTTGGGCTCACCAGCAAATGTCACCCATGGGTGGGTACGTGTCCAGAAGCCTGGAGTGATGGAACATGCCCTCATGGGTAGGACTTGCTTATCAACTTGGAAAAAACAAAAATCATTCTCTTAGGGAAGAAGATGGTGGCAAAGACAATGCAAGATGCTTCCAGGGTTCTGGGTCAGAGGTCTTTAAAGGTAGCATTAGCCCATTAGCAGAACTGTGCAGAAGCCAAACTCAGGACCACTGAGCCCCTATTCCTTTTTGGAAGACCACAGCCTCAGGAACTTCTTAGCAGGAAGCTTATAAAAGACAAAAGCCAACTTGGTTTAACCCACAGCTAGCCTCTGCACAAATCAGACACAGAAATGAGCATGGAGGAGAAGACCCTCTTCTCTTAGACAGCCTTGGGTTCAAGTCCTGCCGTTGTATCATTTCCTGACCGTGTGCTCTTGCACAAGGGACTCCCCTTCTGGACCACAGCTTCCAAGTCTGGAGAAAGGGAATGAAAATCCCTGTATTCTTAGTCTGTGAGGATCAAATGAGAGGGCAAGTAGAGAGCAAGCCACTGAAAGCCATGGAATTCTACAGGATTGGGACTTAGGCTTGATTCCACATCTTGGGGGGCAGGAACTCCAGTTAGCAAAAAGTCTTCCACCAGAAGATTCCAATCCCACCTCAGTCAGGCTGTTGAGCATTTATGTATCTGTGGTGCTGACTGACAGCACACAACACACCTAATAGCCAGCTCCCAAGAGTGATGGAACATCCTTTGAGGCATTATTAGATAAATCCCTGCTGGCTACTACCTGAGGATGTGAATTCTCCGGGCTCACCATGTGGCTTGGTCATAGGCAGGACAGAAAGAGGGTGGCAACCCAGTGACCTTGCTACCTCCAAGGGTCACAAAAAAGCAGATCCAATAGAGCATGGGACCACAAGTCAGCATAGCCAGGTTCCCTCCTGCAGAGAGTTAGGACAGCTGAGCACTCAGAAGTCAAGGACGAGCCGCATCTTTTTCCTGTAGATGCAACTCCCACCGCCACACGCCCTGGCCCGGCAGTCATTCCCTACTCCCACCCTGGGTGGACGGCGCCTGTGTGCTAGACTGTTTCACCAGTAGTTCAAGTGGAAGTCCACAGTCACTGCACATCAAAGCTGATTTCTGATCACAAGTACAGGAGAAAGTAAAGGGAACAACTTGATGGAGAAGCGAGATGAATTTTTCTGGCAGTCAAAGCATGCAGCTGTATAGCTCATGGATTCAAAAATCGGAAAGCAAAGTCAGTGCATTAGGAAGCGATGAATCCTGGCAGAACTAGGATTGGAGGTTAGAAAAAAAACCTTTCCAATGGAGCGTGCCCAGCACAGTTTTAGGCATTTGGTCTATGCATGCAGCCTGGGAGCCTAATCAATAGCCAGGTGGTCCTTTTCTTCTAGCTCCTTCTGTATTTGAGGCAGTGAAAGAACAATCTAGTCCCTGAAACCAAATCAAACTCAGAAACAAACCACCAAGGTGTGGAATATATACTTGTCTCACTCCTGGTAAACCCTGTCATTTCTGTCTCTAAAGTCAGCACCCAAAGTGTGCAATAAAGAGTCACTTGTTAAATTGAAAAAGGTAATAAAAAGGAGCAGCAGAAGCTGCCAAAACTGCTGATGGTGACAGCTCAGGACTCAGCCTGATTTTAAAAAAAGGGGGGATTATCTGTTAAGTCTGGTGGTATTCCCCCCTTTATTTCAGTTTTCCCCCTCTGAAAATTAGCATTTCTATATTCATTTAATCATTTTTATAAGAAATCAAGTAATATAGAGTATATTTAATATTCTAACCTAATAAAATGATTTTAGCTCTTTTAAAGGGCACTAAAAAAATAAGTATTACATAGATTTTCATTTTTCTTAAAACTTCCACTCTTGTGGCTCCTAAACTTCCAAGTTCTTTTCATTTGGGTGGAGCTAGCTGGGAGATGCAATAGCTCCTCTCAAACCAGCCAACCTTTCTGTCCTTCTTCTCAGCTGGGCTCATCATCCCTTTCTGAAACCCTGAGACCACCGGAAGTTGCCCCCTTCTGAGCTTCCAGGGGGCATGGAATGTGTCTTGTAAACTACCATATTCTGAGCACCTAAAGGCGCCTGGTATTAAATAAGTGCTTAATAAACATTAGCTGAAGAAAGGACTGAACGAATGCTCCAAAGGCTGTGGGCCAGAGAGCCAGGTAGATTTGAGGGGGGCCGGGCAGAAACCACCTTTAAGGGATCTGAGTCCTTAGGACAGGACAGACCCAATTTGGCCTTTGGGGCTGGAAAGACCCTCCCATTCCATAAAGCATAATCCCAGCAACAACAGGATTACGAAGCAGAACCCTGAGCCCCCTTCCTTAACCCTGCCTCTTAGGGCAAAAGCCAACTCCTCTACAGCCAGTGGATTTTGGTTCTGGGCCAAGGCTGGGGGTGGGGCTAGATGACAGGATATCCGAGGACCTGTCTCTTTTACAGGGCAAGGTGGTCCCTCAGGGAACTTGACTGAGGGGAGGAAGGGCTTGGGCAGTGGAGTGGGGGGACTAGAGAGTGAGGCTAGAGTATCCCTCCCCTGGGGAAGGGCCAGCCAGAGAGGTCATCAGGTTGGGAGGTGGCCATGCCCCTCCTGGCCAGGGGCCCTGCCCCTCACCAGCCTCTACTTCTGCATGTCACACTGCAGCAGCAACACAATGGATGGGTCGCTCTTGGCCGCCTCCTTGAACTCTTCCAATGTAATCTGGTCATCCTTATCCTGGTCCATCTTCTTGAAGATCTTGTCTACACGCTGCTGGGGTGTGAGCCCATCCTGGTTCATTCGCATCATGATCACAGTGCCCACCATCTTGTAGATAGCCTAGAGTGGGGGCGAGGAGGGAGGTGTGAACACCCACAAAGGGCAGGAAAGATGGGGGTGAATAAAAGGGATCTGGGAGTGGTCAGGAAGAATACTGGGGGATGGTGAGGATACTGGAAGGTGATATATGGCCATTAAGACCAGTTATTCAATGAGCACCTCAAACTAAGCACATTTCAAATCCAACTCTTCACTCCAGCCTGCGCCTCCTCCAACATTCTGTCTTCATAAGCAGCACCTCCATTCTGCCAGTTGTTCAAACCCAAAACCCTGACATCACCCTAACTCCCTGCCTTCCCACACTCTGCATCCAATCCTCCAGCCAATCTTGTCAGCCTTGCTTTTGCAATAGATCCCATCCCCACCCGCTTTCTATCATTTCCCCAACCCCCTCCATGACAGCTGCTCCACCAGCTCTCAACTGGACCCGCTGCCTTGGGGGTCCCCCTAGTGGTCACCCTGCTTCTGCTGCCCTCCCTTCACCTGTTCGTCACACCCGGAACAAACTCGAAGCTTCGACCCCAGTCTAGAGGCTGAGCACTGGGCTCCTGACGGTACCACCCCACCCAGTTGAATGCAGGAATTGTGAACAGTACCTGGTACATGGCAAATATTCAAAATTTATTAGCCAACCCGGGCATAGTGGCACATACCTGTCATCCCAGCACTCAGGAGGCTGAGACAGGAGGATAGCTGGGAGCTCAAGGCCAGCCTGTGCTAAACAGTGAGTTCAAGGCCAGCATGGGCTACAAAGCAAGACCTTGTCAAAAAAACAAACAAACAAAAAACACAACAACACTAACAAAAACCGTTCCGCTCTGGAATCAGGCTCCCTTGATTTTTCTTTTTGTGGTGCCGGGGATAGAACTCAGGGCCTTGTGCTTGCAACGCAAGCACTCTAATCACTGAGCTAAATCCCCAGCCCAAGGCTCCCTTGATTTGAATCGCAAACTACGACTTGCTGCCTTTTCCTTATGCATAAAACGGGACTTCTGATAGCATCTACTCCTTAGGTGAACCGTCCCAGGGCCTGCAGTGGGGAGAGTTGGGGAGAAGCGAAGAGCCCCTCCCCGCGCACCTCAATGATCTCCAGCATCTCGAGGCGCGTGATGCGCCCGTCGCCGTCCAGGTCGTACATCTCGAAGGCCCAGTTGAGCTTCTGCTCGAAGCTGCCACGGGAGGTGACCGACAGGGCGCAGATGAACTCCCGGAAGTCGATGGTGCCATCGCCGTTCTTGTCGAAGGTGCGGAAAGCGTGCTGCGCGAACTTGGAGGCGTCGCCGTAGGGGAAGAACTGAGGCGGCGGTGGTGGGCACAGTCAGCCTGGCCCTCCCGCCGCCCCCGCCCTCCTGGGCGCCCGTGCCACCCCTGCCCGTCTCCTTAGGAGCGGCGGGCCCAGGGTGCGCCTGTGCCCACCTTGATGTAGAGCTGCTGGAACTCTTCCAGATTGAGGATGCCGCTGGGACAGTCCTTCAGGAAGCCCTTGTACCACTGCTTCAGCTCCTGCTCACTAAACTCCGTGTTCTGCACCAGGTCCTCCAGCACCTCGGGGGCCAGCTTGCTGTTGGTCTTCCCCATGGCAAGGCCTGGAGGACAAGGAGCTCCCTCACCTCGGCTCCTGGCAAGGCCCTCACCTTAGCAGGGTCCCCCAAGTGTCCCCCCTTCTCCACGACACACCCTTCTCTAAGGAGCCTGACTTCCTAGCCCAGTTCCTCAACAGGGTCCCTTCCTCTGGTCACCTACCCCAACAAGCCCCACCAGGGTAGAGCAGGGCTCTGTCCTTCATCGCCCTTTCCCGCAGGAAGTCCACCTTCCCTGGTCCATGCCCCCCAAGCAAACACCTCCCGCCCCATAACAGTACTGCCTCTCCCCTCACAACACACTGCACCCTGGAGAAGACTCAGCCTTCCAGGTCTCAGCTGGCCCTCTTGGTGAGCCGTGCTGAGCATGCAAGACCTTCATCCTCACCTCTCCTCTTCCACCTTCCATAGCTCCCCACGCCCATAGCACAAAGCTTTAACTCCTCTTCCTGCTACTCTGGGCTTTCTGCATGCAGCCCCCCTCCCTCCTGGGCAAGCTTTTCTCCTGCTAGGACCAGAGGCAGGTTCCTTATGTGTCTCCCTGACACCGCCTCCCAAGTTCTTTTTCAGGGCCTTTTCCAGTAGGAACCTCCCTCCCTTCTTCTTGTGTACAAGTAGGAATCTTAGCCCGGAGCAGTGATGATTCTGATAACATCAAACTTTTGATTAACTCTTTCATCTCCTGAGCATTTATTGAGGCTGATTGTGTGCTAGGCCTTGACATAAACCAACTTGCAGGAACTCATAATTGGGCTGCAGAGTTAGATGTCTGACTACAAAGGGCCTCCCATCCATGCCAATAGAGTATGGACTTTACCCATAGTGAATAGAACCTGGGGGTTTTAAAACAAGGGCTTTGAAGCTCACACTCATTCCACAATACTTACAGGATGCTTTTCTTTTTTTTTTTTTTTTTTTTTTCCCCGGTGCTGGGGATCGAACTCGGGCCCTTGTGCCTGCGAGGCAAGCACTCTAACCACTGAGCTAAATCCCTAGCCCAAAATTTTTCTTTTCTTTTTTTTTTTTTTTTTTTCCAGGATGCTTACATTGTGCCAGGTCCTGATCTGGGTACTGGGGACCCAGAGAGAACATATGTGTGTGGGGAATTTTCCTTTGGCCACTGTGTGCAAGATAACTCAGAGTGGGAGGGGTTGGGTAGAGCAGGGAGGAACCTGTTACACAGTTTAGGTGACAGAGGATCATGCCAGGACAGGGGCTACAGAGAGAAATGGATGGACTGAGAGATCTTAGGACAGTGCTTGGTGACTGATTGGATGCTGGGGTGTGAGTGGGAGAAAGTTGAGGGACATGTTCAGATTCGGGGCTGAATGGATACAGCGGTTAATGCCTAGAAGCAGGCTGGGGGGCGGTTAAGTCAGCCCTCAGTCCCTCAAGTAACCTGTGCCACAGAAAACATTTGCAGAGGGTGGTACAGGACCATCCCAGAAGACTGGCCAGGGCTTAAGGCTGAGTGGACACTTCTGACTGGTCGCCGTGGGGATCACGAAGCCTGGGGTTCCCAGGGCACAGCTTGGGACATGACTTTGACCTACCTAGAGTTTCTTTAGAGGGTCCAGGCTCCCACTGCAGGCAAACTGTCCTCAAGATATGCTGAAAAAGGAAGCCCTTTGGCAGAAAGAATTCCACTTCCACAGACGCCCCATGCCAATGTGGTCTCTAATCCTTACTGTTGGGAATGCCCTGAGCCACCAGCTCTGTGGTTGGACAGTTTCACGTCCCTACTCTTTTTCCTGGGCAACTCAAGTTAGTTATAAGACATCTCTAGGCCTCACATTCCTCCACTGGGCCATGTGGAAGATCAAGGAGCAGCAACATGGCAACATCTTTCCTCACCTACCACCCCCAGAGGATGAGGCATCTCATTCTCTCAGGAGAGCTGGGGGGTGGGGAGGCGTGCCATCTTCAGGGTCCTGGGGCTGTGGGGTCTAAGACAGCTGCGCTGGGGTCAGAATCAAAGGTAGCCCTGGAACACCTAAGGGCAGAAGGAGGCAGGGTCTCCGGCTGCCCCCTCCTTGGGTTCAAAGATTCTGCAGGCTCAGGGCATTGGCCAGGAAGCTGGAGAGCCCAGAGGCAGAGGTGTGTGCTGGGGGAGGCAGAGGCTCTCCCCATATCTCCTGAGTGATGTGCCTGAGTGTCTGTGTGGGAGGGTGTCAATGTATGAGACTGCAAATCTGTCAGAGTGCACATGTCTCTGTGTGTGTCGTGGTGTCTGCGTGTGGCCCTCACCTCCTGCCCCTTTCTCTTCCTGTCCTGTGCTGCCTTCCCCACAATTCTGCTTTATTCCTGTCCCTACTTGGGCCCATACTCGGTGAGGCCCAGGCCTCCTCCTCCATTTCTTCTCGGCTGCCTTACTGCCCTTAGATAGTCAGAGGGCAAAACTGATGGTACCCTTTGGGGTCATCCACTTATTTTCATTAGAAGTGAAACTGAGACGGAGAGAACCTGGGCTCAGGGTTACCCAGCAGGGTGGGGCAAGGGGATCCCAATGAGTGCCCAGGCTGAATCCCCACCAGGTGCCTGGACCACCCTCTCCACATCTTGTTCACCACAGACCTTCTCTGCCCCCATTTACCATCTTGGAAAATCAGCTCTGATCTCCCTTTTGGCCTCAGTGGGATCATCTTGCTTCACCTCCAGGCCATGATCTCTGATATACAGAAATATCCGCCCTGGTGCTGGTGCCACTAGTACTCGAGTCATCATATCTACAGCCAGACTTGCCCTCAACCTGAGACGCTCTGTCGCTCTCCTTGTCCCTTCCCTCTTTGCCTCATCCCTGGGTTTGGGGGGAAGCATGATCTGTAAACTACTTTAGAACCCCTCTCTTCCTTTCCCCCAGGTCCAACTTGCCTTCAAGTCTCATGGTTTCTTCTTTTGAAACACTCTCAGAATCTTTGCTGTGTCTATGGCCAGGGGCACAGCTACAGGGCTGAAACCTGCCTGGGACTCTGCTTGCACAGCCAGGCCAGTGCCTGTGAGGCTCATCTGCCTCACGGGAAGTGCCTTCCTTCTGACTCCTCTGTGCCCGCTCTGCAGAGGTTACAAGTAGGGCAGAGGTAGCCATGCTCGTGAGCCCTCTGAAACTCCAGAATTTTCTAGAATCTGGTCCCAAGGTGTCCACCTAGTATCCTCACCTCTCGTTGCTCCCCTTTACTCTTCTCAAGCCAGGCTTCTCACAGCCCAGAACCTCTATCATCTATCTGCTTAGCTAGTTTCCTCACCCCCACCATCCTCTCTTTTCTGGGCTGACACATGCCTTCAGGGCCTGGCTGAAACTCAGCCTTCAGGGCCTGGCTTCCTTATGATCAGCCTTTTCAAGCCTGGGCAGTGGTCAGGCAGCAGCAGGGCTCAGTGCTGTGGGCACAAGGAGACCGTGTGAGGCTGTGGAGCGGAACCCCCACAGCCATGTAGCCCTCTGGCCCTCATCCTGTGCTGTGGGTTTCCAGCCATGGCCTTTGCATTCAACCCCTGCCTGAGCCAGGAAAAATTCTCTGGGGCTTTTTGCTCAAGGGTAATGAGTTATCCTCTCCCAGTGCAACCCAAAAACTAAAAGCTAAATGCAGCTTGGACAGTGAGAGAAGTGCTTTTCCCATTGTTCCCGTGTTGGCCCTTGTGGGCTGTCACCCACAGGCTCCAGTCCTGCACTCTGTGTCTGCACAGAGCGCACAGCAGAGACCCGAGGGAAGTGCCTAGGGCTCAGCCATGGCCAGGGGCTGTCTCTCAGTAGATTATGGGAGAGGATCGGAGCCCCCTTTTCCTCCCCGGAACTGTGTCACCCTGTTTTGTTTATCTGTGCTCTTTCTCCATTGGAGATGATGGAACTCCGAGCCAGGGAAAGGAAGGGTTCACCCAAGGCCAACTAGAGCCCATCAGCAGCAATCGAAGGCCAGAACCTAGCTGGGGGCATGTTCTGTTAGAGCTGTGCCCTCTGAAGGGCTGTCCTCCAGCTGAGAGGTCGGCCAGCCCCAAGCACAAAACCACTACCCCTCCATGGTCAGAGGCTTCTTCGAGAGCACTCGGGGTTGTGGGCTTCAAATGGAGAAGTGGCAGTGAGATTGGGAAGGACTGAAGGAGGCAGTAATCCCACACGCTCGCCCAGCTTCAGAGGAGCTGGTGCTGAGGCGGTTGCCATGGTGACAACAGCTCTCTGGTCAGGAGATTTTTCTTTCCTCTCCTCCCTTTGCTGTTCTCCAAGCAACAGCCATAGCAGTAGCAATCAGGTCTTCTTCCTCTCCTTTTGAAGGAGAAGCAGGGGATGACAAAAGGTGAGCCCTACCAGCCACCTCCAATTTGAATCTGGCCATGCCAGGGTGAGCTGGTGGTCCAGGAGAGACTCCTAAGAGAAGGAGACAGGAAGGTATGCAGGAGGGGGCGGCCTGTAGCCAGGCCTGGGTAAGAAGCAGCGTCCCTTCAGTGAGGACCGAAGCCCCTAGACCTCGTCTATGAAATGTTCTAGTGGTTCAGGGCCCTATTTTCCCAAATTAATCATCAAACCAGAATATGTCAGCGTTGTAAGGCTGTTTAAGATCATTTCGCCCAGTTCACTCTCTTTCCTGTCCCTTTCCCTATACCACGAAAGGTGAGAGAGAGAGAGAGAGAGAGAGACAGTGACTTTGCCACTCAGGCAAAGAAAAGATTTGCACCCGGCTCTTCTGCCTTCCAGGTTCAAACCACCTTAAGGAAAGGAGCAACACAGTCCACACTAAGCTTTAGCATGGTCCCTGTGGGACAGCAGGAAGACGTGAGAGAGGGATTGACTACCAGAGCAGGAGGAATTAGAGATATTTGGAAGGTGGAATGAGGGACTTGGTGCTTTGGCTGTGAGGGGAGTGAGGAAGAGAAGGTGTGGAGACTGGAGCCCTGACACCTACTGATGAGGTATGGGTGCTCCCTGGGAGTAGAGGTGTCCCTGCTTCATCCTCCACCCAGGACAAAAGAGGCCAAAAATGGGGCCTCTGCCTAGTACTGGGGGCCACTGGAGGTGGCAATGTTGAGAATGTCTGCAGCAGGATACAAGAGGCGGGGTCCCTTCTTCCTCCCTCAGGTATGCTGTGAGCTGGTCAGCTTTAGAAGTGAAAGTGGGGACAAGGTGAGCAGGGGGTGCGCTCTCTGTGGAGGTGGGGGCAGTCCTTAGATGGTGAGAAGGGTGGTGAACTGCTGCTGTGGCTGGGGGCTATCCGGAGGTGGGAGGTTGCCATAGAGCTGGGCAGGCTACTCATCTCCAAAGGGTGACTCGTGCCTCCTCTAGCACCAGCTACACCCCATCCCCAGCTGGGGGCAAGGAGGCGGCTCTGCTTCCTCTCCTGGACTCGGAGATCGGCCTGAGGTGGAAGTCCCCTGCCCAGGGGCGGGATCTCCAGACACTGCCGCCTGTGCCGGACCCAGGGTCAGCGACGTAGATCAGGGGGCAAAAGAGGATAGGAAGGAAAAGTGGAGGAGGAGGGACTTAGGGCCTCCGCCCGGCAGGGTGACCCCGAGGGCCCGGCCCCACCCGCATTACCTGAGGCCGCTCGCTGGTCGTTGGATGGCTCCGAGCCTCCGCGGGCGCCGGGGACGAGGCTGGCTCGCGGGCAGTCTGCTGGGCTCTCCAAGGTCCGCGCCGCCGGAGCCGCCTCCCAGCTTTGTATCACTATGTGCCTCTCGAAGGCGACACGATTTGCATAAGCCCCGCCCCATCCCGGGCAGTTTGGACGCCGATTGGCTCCGCTGGGGCCGAGTGGCAGGCGGGGTTTCAGGTGGGGATGGGGTGGGCAGTGAGGACCCGCTACCGGAGCGCGCCCCACCCGCCCCGCTGACCTTCCCTGAGTCGCCAGGGAAAGGCTTTACTCCCACCTGTACCCCAGCCCTGAGGCTCAGACCTTGGGGCGCAGTCTAGAATGAAAAGTACCGACGATTGAAGTGGATTCGCAAAACAACCGCGCCGTTGCTATGGAAACAGAAGAACCACCGCCGAACCTCTCTCTAAGCCTTCTCTTCCTGGGCCCCAGAGGCGGTGGGGGTGGAAGAGGGGGTGACTCACGGGATGAGACCCTACCCCCAATATTCCTACCCGACATTGGAGGGAGACGAAGAGGCGCTGCCGAGTGGCAGGGTGGGGAAGGGCGAGGATGGGGGAGTTAGCAGCTCAGGCCTTCGCAGCACCCGCCCCTCACCGCTCCCTCCGGCCGGAGCAGAGCTGAGGGTGGGCGCGCGCGGAAGGCGCAGTGTGGCCGGCGAGGAACCCACCTCCACCTAGGCCCCTCTCCAGCCCTTAATTCACATCCCTTCCCAGACAGGCCCCATGCTTTTATTTCTCGAGAACTAGGAGCCCTCTCGGGCTCTCCCCCAGAAGGACCCCTCCGTCTACCCCATGGACCCCTCCATTCCCCACCCTCCCGTGTTCCTGTCGCGTACAGGGAGCTGGTCCCCGGCCGCCGCCAGGCTCTGGCCTCGGATGTTGACACAAACCCGAGGCGGTTTACACTGAGCGGGTCTGGAAGGTTTCAGGGACCCGGGAACACCTCCTCCCCGCAGTTGGGGGTCTCCCCAAAGCCCAGCCTGGCAGCCCAGACTGCACAGACGTCTGAGAGCTCCCAACCCAAGGCGTGGAAAAGGAAAGCAATCTTTTTTTGCCAGACTGGGGATGAAAGGGGAGCAGCTATCCCTGGACTGGGCCACGTGAGGGAGGGACTTGTAGAGATCTAGCAAAAGTAGGGGCGGGGCGTATGGGCTCACGGGTGCGGAGGAGCGTGGTGAAGAGCCGGGCTTCTGTCCAAGAAGCAAATGTAGAGATGGGCGGGACGATGGGGGATGGAGACACAAACACCTCCAGCGGAGACAAAGCTTCTGGGGCTGGTCCCACAAACTCCCGGGACAGGCCTGCCGGGGAGGCAGCAGTGGTCCCTCTTCTTTAGGAATCATCCCATTCTTCCCTGAACCGGTTTTGCTGACCTGTTGTCCTGGCTGCAGGTTATGTTTCCTCTTTGGGACCTTAACGGGGACTGGGAGCTCCAAGGTATCGGCCTTTCCAAGTAGAAGGTACATCCCTTTCACCTTTAGTGGATGACTTATAAGGGACACTTGTTTGAAGTCCTCCTTTACTTCCCAGGCACCTTCTCTGCTCTGGGCCCACTGGGACGGACAGATGGACAAGAATTATGCTCCTTACAGTTAACCATGATCCAAGCAAAGAAGTGGAGGGAGGCCACATGGGTTGCTGGAAGTGGTATCCAAAACCCTAAAATAAAGTTGTACTTTTGCCAGTGATTCTGCACGTGACTGTGGAGACCCCATGGAGCTGGGGAAGAATTTTTTAGGTAGGAGGATGAAGAAAGTGTCAGGTAGGACAAAATTATGTGGGCGTAAATCTGACAACTCCACTTGTACTCTGACCTCCTAATGATAGCCAACATATGCTGAGAGCTCACTGTGCCATGTGCTTTTCTAGAACTTCACAGTAGTCCCCTTTTATTTGTGGTTTCATTTTTCATGATTTCGGTTACCTGCAGTAAACCATGGCCTGAAAATATTAAATGGAAAAATTCCAGCAAGGGATTGGGTATTTAGCTCACTGGTAGAGTGCTAGGCCCTGAGTTTGATCCCTAGCACCACCACCCTCCCCGCAAAAAAAGAAAAAGAAAAAGAAAAAAATTCCAGAAAGAACCAGTTCGTAAGTTTAAAATTGTGTGCTGTTTTCAGTAGCATGATGAAATTTCATGCCATTCCTCTCCATCTCTTCATCCTGCTTGGACATGAATCATCCTTTTGTCCAGTATATCCATGCTATATATACTACCTTCCCGTTAATCACTTAGATGGGCTATAGTAGTGCTTGTGTTCAAGTAACCCTTATTCAACTCACTATCAGCCACAATCAAAGTAGTGATGCTAGTAGTTTGTGTGTGCCAAAGAGAAGCCACAAAAGGCATCCTTTAAAAGAAAAGGTGAAAGTTTTAACAGGAAGGAAAAAAATGTATGCTGATTGTTAAGATCTACAATAAGAATAAATGTTCTATCCACGAAATTGTGAAGAGGAAAGAAGAAATATCTGCCAGTTTTGCTTTCCCACCTCAAACTGCAAAAATCATGGCTTAGTTAAAATGAAACAGGCATTCAATGATATTATCTGCAGTTTAGACATCCACTGGCATCTTGGAACATATCCTGTGGCTAAAGGGAACTGATACACATATGTATTACCTACTTTATTTCCTGAAATAACTCTACGAGGCAGGTGTTATTATTATTCCCACTTAACAGATAAGGAAATCAAAGCACATAGCAATTAGATGACTGGCTCAAGTTCACATAGCAAGTAAATCTACAGAGCTGGGATTTGAACCCAAGCAATCTGGCCCCAGATCCCACACTTCTCACCAGTACACAATACTGCTTCTCCTTAAAATCCTTTAATCTCTTAAGGAAAGCAGCCTTGGATTGGAATATTCATTTTTGATTTCTCAAGGCATTAGAAAGGCAAAGTCCAACCTTCTGGAGAAGCTTCTAGGACATAAGGTTCTAGCAGCACGGTAGCGCTGGTAGTAATGACAACAGTGTTAAGTGCTCCTGACCTGCACGAGGGTTAGTACACGGCTCTCCTGACCATCCCATCCTCTGGGCAGGACTACCCACGCAGCCTCACCCATGGACCATCTCAGGGCCCTATGACTGGTCCCAAGTGCCAATCGTAACCCATTTGCACCTGCTCATGATGCTCAACTCTGAGGCTCTGGTCCCCTTCAGTCTGGTGTTTAACGCAATAAGGACCGACCCTGACTGAGCTGCTTCAGTGTTCCAGGCTCTCCGTCATGTCCTTCACTGCATTATTTCACCTAATCCCAAGGATGACCACTGTCAGGGGTGATATTAAAAATATCTAACTACCCATCCAGGCTCTTAGTATTACCACAGAATGGCTTTAGTGCTAGATTAGGATCTTAGTAGCTCACTGTTCTGTCAAGAGTTAACACTTTAAGTATGCGATCAAAAGGGGCAGGGAGAGGAGAAGTTAGTTTGGTGGGGGACCGAAAGCAATGATTATCTACTTATCAGTCAATTGGAAGAATTTTGATGTTTTCACAATCAGTTCAGCTGTCCTGGTGCATAAGAAGAGAATTTCGGCACTGGTATCATTACTTTATTTCACGGTAGAGGATGGAGCTCCGAGGGGTTAGACAGTTTGTCCATTGTAACTCAGCTCATTAGTCACAGAACTGGGCTTCCAGCCCAGGTCTGACACCAGAGGCCACACATTTAACCAGCGGTGTACTTGGGAAGAGGTCGCGTGCACAACTGGGCTGGGGTTCCCTCTGTCATTCAGCTGAAGGCTAAGCCCGAGGCTTGTGGTTTCTTGTTGCCTTGCTGTTCCCAGGCCACGGCAAACACCTGTTATGTGCAGAGTGAGGAAGTTCCCGTGGAGCACAGTAGGTGGGAGGACAGGGTGGCTGTCAAGGGACCCCAAGGAGGCCTTTAAGGGAACTGAGCCCAGCAGGGCTCCAGTAAGAGCAAAGCAGTGGCCACTCCATTTTGTTTCACCAAGTGCTAACATTTCTCTCTTCCTCGGTCTAGAGAATATCTTTATGGTGGATAATGCCTCTCTGATTTGCAGGGTTTTCTCTGCCGTCACTAGTGCAGCCTGATGACAGCCGGAATTCCCCTGGGACCTAGATAGTTCACTGTCTCCTTTGTGGCTGGAAGTGAGATCACTAGAGTTGAATTCTTTCCCTTTCTCCTATGGGCTAAGCAGGACTTTTAAAAAAATTTCCAAAATAGAAATCAATCACTCTGTCTCTCTGTATCTCCAGTTCTCTGTATGCATGTGTCTATCTGTCTGTGTCTGTCTCTTCAGCTCTTCCTTTTTCTCTCTTGACTTGTAAATACATGATGGCTAAAACAATATCACAAGGATGTTCCTCCTAATCTCCTGAGTGATAACCACAGGGAACCTTGTTTTGTTGCCTACCTTGCTTCTGTTTCCCCTTTTACTGGAGAAGTCATATATATAGTGGGTTCAGTGCACAGACATGAGCCAGGTTATCTGTTTGAATCTCAGCTCTGCCATTTAGCACATGTGTGACTACAGGTCAGTTACTTTACTTCTCTGTGTCTCAATGTCTTCCTCTGTAAAATAGGGATAAGAATAATAATAGTACTTATTTCACAAGATTAAAGTGAGTTAATAAGTACAACTTGCTGAGAACAGATTTTCCTTTAGGGAATGACATGGCCTGTGTTGTATACAGTGTTGATGAGAACTATCAATCCAATGCAGGTGTCCTGCCTTGCCTTGGGCAAGAGTTGGACATACAGTTCAACTGAAGCTAAATAGTCTACCCCACCCCGCTAATCTGAATCTTGGGCAAAATAACTCAAGGGTGGTAGATGGTTAGCACTGCTTTATTCCAAGGCAGTGCCCTGATGGCACTATCCACACATTCTGGTTGTCTGAATGCCCAGGGACCACTCTGGCACATGTCCTTTCCAGCCCTGCATTTACTGCTTTTCCTTTGGTTTTGTAAGCTATCACCTCCCATATTAGTCACTTGCCCACTGCTGGAACAAAATACTTGATGCCTGCAATTTTGGCTCAAGGTTTCAGAGGTTTTAGTCCATGGTTGGTTGGTACCAAATCAGCAACATCATGGTGGAAAGGCCTGGTGGAGGAAAGCTGCTCACCTCATGGCAGCCAGGAAGCAGCAGAGAGAGAAGGGAGGAGAGGGGAGGGAGATAAACCCTCCACAGTCATTGCCCCTAGAAGCACACCTCTCCCAATCCCTTCATCCTGACAGTACATTTGCTAGGAAGTCATCAATGGATCTATCAGTCTACTGATGAGTCTATGCCCCATAATTTAATCCATTCCCAAAAGCCCCACCTGCGAACACATGAGACTTTTTTGTTTTCTTTCATTTTTAGACAAGGTCTTGCTATGTAAGTTGGGCTTGCCTCGAACTCATTACATATTCCAGGCTGGTCTCAAACTCACTGCAATCCTCCTACCTTGGCCCCCTGAGTGCTGGGATTACAGGTGGGTGCCACCACACCTGGCTCACATGAGACCTCGAGGGGACATTCTAGATCCAAGGCATCACACACACACACACACACACTCAGTTGCTTTTCTCCCATATCCCTTAAGTTATCTAGAGGTGATTTCTGTTCCCTTGCAAAAGCATACATGAATTTGACACATATTTGTATCAATTAGCATTCTTGGTTGCTTATGACAGAAAATCTAGCTCACAATGCGTTGGGCAAAAAGAGAATATAATGGCTCAAGGAAGGAAAACATCTAGGAGTAGATTGGACTTTGAGGATAGCTGGATTCAAGGGCTTAAACAATGTGGTGAATCTGACCTCTTTCTGGGGCTCAACTTTGGTCTCCTGAGTGTTGGCTTCTTTCTTGAGACCCACATAAAGGCAAACAGTCTGCCACATCTGTAGGGCAATACACTCTTATGTCAGAATCCGTGGATAAGAAATGTGCTTCTCTTTCCCTGTGCAGCCACTCAGAGTCCTGGACTGGCCCTCAATGGCCCAATTTAGGATCTTAGTAACCTTAGAATCAGTTACTAAAGACAGGGGGATGCATTGCGCTCATTGGTAAGGGTTGAGTCCTTTGTCTGTCCCTGTAATGGAAAAGTGAAGTCCCCTCAAAGCATATGCACCCAGAGTAGAGAAGGTGGGTGCTCCCATCAAAGGGATAACTGAAGACAGGTCAATGAGGGAACTGTTTACACAGGTATGGGCAGGGTCTAGAGATGTCAACAAGGTATTGTCAAAGGGCCTGGAGCCAGGGTAGTGGGAAGCCATTAGACCTAGGTAGCCCTCAGGGGTAAGGGGAGGGAGCTGAGCAGCTGTCCTCTGAGATAACTTTCCAGTGGCAGCTGTGGCCATTGGTAAAGGAACACGGCCACTACCAACAGGTAGCCTGATAGAGGTAGGAAAAAATACCCTGATGTCCTCTTCCCCTGTACCACTTCCCCACTGGTGTCTTCCACTGGCCAAACCAAAAGGGGAGCCAGAGAGTAGAGACAAACAGAAAACAATCTCTAAGTGCACAGGCTTTCAAGTCAGACAGACTTGGACAAGTTACTGACCCTCTCTGCAATTCAGTCTCTAGTCTAAATAGAAATACTAACGGAAACTGCTGGCCGGGACAGAATTCAATGAGAATAAAGTGTTTAGTAGTGCTTGGCATGAGTAAGCACTGTACTCCTCTACATATATAAATCATGGTTGTTAAGGTACTATATTCTCTGGTGCAGAAGCTAAACAGCTGCTAGAAATAGACCCAAATATACAATGATTCAAATGCAGTAGAAGTTTATTTCCTGTTTACATATAGTTTAGGGTCAGTGTCAGATTGATGGACGGTTCTCCTCTTGTGGGGATTTAGGGATTTAGGCTCCTTCTCCCTGTGTTTCTGCCATCCCCTGGGGTCTCTAGCCAGTGAAAGGGAGAGTGGAGGAGGCATACCTGTTTCTAAAAGCTTTGCTCTGGAAGTAGCATACCATACTTCCTCTCATATTCTAGGGAAAACAAAAACTATTCTCGTATTTCAGAAAGGGACTATAATACGAGAGATTGGATACATATTATTTGAAGGGAGAGCAAAATATAGTTGGTGAGTTTACCTGGAGATTTCTTTTTTTTCCTCCTTTCTTTGTTTTTTTAAGACAGAGTCTCACTATGCAGCCCAGGTTGGCCTTGAACTCATGATGATCCTCCTGCCTCAGACTCCCGGGTGCTGGGATTACAGGCATGTACCACCATGCCCGGCCACCCAGAGATCTCTAATTGTAGCAAACCACAACCACCCATAGGCTGTAAGAACAAAAGGGAAGATGATGCTATCCAGTGCCCCAGACATTACATTCTTAAATGAGTTGGAGCTCTTGCTGCCACCTACGATGGCTACTGTCCTGCAAAGATCCAGAGCTCACGCTCCTACCAGTGTGGCAGGCTAGAAGTCTGAGGTCACCTGTGGCTGTTGCTGTCACCACCAGGGCTAGAGCTCATGAGAGCCACGCTGCGGACACTTCCACAGCGTCTTCCCCCAGGGCGATCTTCCTCGGCGCCCCTGGAAGAGCAGCAGAATCCTGCAACTACCCCGTTGTTTTTGCTGCTATGGCAGCTGAGCTCCTACCCCGGCTGGAGAGAGGAAAAAAGGCTTCTCCCTTCTACTTTCCGAACTCCTTCCAGCAACACTCACTGGCATCACCTAATGAGGAGTCAGTTGATAAAGGAATCTGAGAAGTATATTTTACAGGCTCCTGGCCCCTTGCTATGTGGAGGGGAACATGGTAGAATGAATAGCAGTGAGGGCAAAGAGTCACATGACTGGTACTGTAACTTCAGAGTTTTGAGACTATAGTTTCAGCCACCTTCCTGCTGTGTCTGCCCAACTTCAGAACTGACCCAACAATCTCCTTACCCCCACTGCTAGATTTCTATAAAGGGACTGGGGCAGAAGGAATACCACAATAGTAAAGGAAGACAGGCTATCCTCTCTCCTCATTCCTTGTGGGTATATTCAAACAGTTCCCTTCCCTAAAACTCTGGGAGGAAGACACAAAAGATTTAGCTTACAGGGCGTGGGGGTATCCTCAGGGAGAAGAGTGTGACTTATTTCCCAGGTATATCTCAGTTGACCCTACAGGTGTGTGGCTCTCCCTCAGTGTGGCAATGGCAGGGTTGAGATGTGGCAAGAAGTAGTGTTGGGCATAGAAGATATGGTGACCGGGTCAATTAGATAGGGAATAAAGCCCATGTTCCTGTGTGGTCTGTTTTTTTTTTTTTTTTTTGGTACTGGGGATTGAACTCAGGCCTTGTGCTTACAAGGCAAGCACTCTAACCACTGAGCTAAATCTCCAGCCCTGTGTGGTCTATTCTTGAGGCTTACAGAAGATAGATCCTGTATTAGTCAGGTATGTGTCACTGTGATGAAACATCAGACATAAACAACTAAAAAGAGGGAAAAAAATTACTTTGGCTCATGGTCTCAGAGGTTTCAGTCCATGGTCAGCTGGCTCCTTGCTTTTCAGCCTGCAGTGAGGCAGAAACATCATGGAAGGCGGGCACACAGAGGAAAGCTGCTCACCTCATGGCTGACAGGAAGCAGAGAGAACAAGGAAGAGCCAGAGAGGAAGAGTTTGGGGATCAAATACAGTCACGAAGTTCAAGCCCCCGTGATCCCCTTCCTCCAATGAGCCCTAACATGAATGTCCTAACTGTACATTCACCTATGAACTCAATGAATTAATTAATTCATAGATGAGTTAATTAATTCATTAATTCATTAAAAGCCCCATCCATGAACACCTGAGCCTTTGGGGGGAAATTTTTTATCCAAACCATAATAGATACTATAGTCTGAGCACTGATCAGCGGAACTTCCTGCAGTGATGAAAACTTTCTCTATCCATCTTACCAGTATGGTAGCTACCAGTCATGAGTGGCTATCGAGTACTTGAAACATGCATAGTGCAATTGAAGAACTGAATTTTAAATTTTTATCTAATTCGAATTTAAGTAATCATGCATAGACCGTGGCTACTAGATTGGACAATGCAGCCATAGACCTTAAATCCCAGTAAATATGGTAAATAAGATTGGGAGTTTTAGGCTTACTGGGACCCTCACTAAGAAAAATGGCATGCTGCCAAGTGGAGATGTGCAGAAAGATGCCCATCAATACCTAAGAGAACGGCTTGGGATTGAGCATCTGTCCAGCCAGGCCTGCAGGGATCTCCCTGCTGGCTCAGAGTGTACAGATGATGAATTGGACAGAAATTTAGCTGAACGCACCAGAATAGCTACTCCGATTGTTAAAATATTGAAGCACTTCTAAATACTTCTACTGGGTTCCTCCTGCCACCAGCCGCCCTGCACTCACCCCCAGGACTCCTCGGACTTTTGAGCTGCCTCTGGCTTGGCACAGCACTGCGCTTTCAGGACCTGGTCATGCACTGACTGCTGATGGGTGGGCACTGCTGCCATTCTGCGATTTGGAACATTATCCCAGTTTGGGCACTGCGAGTCCAGCCACTGATGTGTGATTGCTCACACAGGAAGCCACCTGCTTCAACCCACCCTGGGTACCCATGTGAGAAACGTTTCCTTTCTCCCTCCTCCCTGAAAGCTCCCTGAAAGAAGCGATAGGAATGGGATGTGTACGTGCTCTCTCCAGCCTCCAGCACCTGGAGCTTTAAGTCTGCTTTTCATAGGATGGGGGCTGGGAAAGAGCATTGAGTCCATGTGAAATAGAAAACTTCTACTGATTTGGATGGAATTTTAGTAACTAAATGCAATTGCAATGATAAGCTTGGGTTTTGGGTGTGGATGGGTGGGACAATGACAGGAATCATTCAGCACCCTTGATCTTGGTGTTGACTTCCTGGTTGACCTTTTTCTCAGGTCTGCCATGGCCAGTCCTTGGCATAGCCCCCCTCTTTTCTCCAGGCTCTGGGACACCCAGTCACTCAGACCGGTGTCGTACTACCCTTCCATCCTTTGGACTTCTACACACACACACACACACACACACACACAGAGGCATGCCTGGCAGCCCTCAAACCCCACAAGGACCATTGGAAATCTAGTAGCAGATCAAGTGCACAGAGCCTGGGTCAAATTAAAACAATTAGATATGTCCCAGGAGTCTGGGATTTTGAATGGAAAGGCACAGAAATCTTGTTGTTAGAGCAGAATCAGTTGGATGGGGGTGCCCTAGGAATAAAGTCTTGTTGTCTCGTGCTGTGGAGGCTCAGGGCCTGCCCTTCCCCTCTATGACAAATTCTTGACTACTCAACTCTTTCTTGGAGTCTGTGAGATACCCCATAATCCCTCTAACATGTTGCCCTGGCTCTTCCCACCGCTCACCCTTGCTTTGGTCCCTTAGATCCCCCTCCCCTTTTCCTTTAAATTAGGCAAAGCTTGTTCCTGTGGCTTGCAGCCAGAGGCATCCCACCTTAAAAAGGCCATTCAAAGTCAGAAAGTAGGTGCAGTGACAAGCAGCTGCCAGCAGAGGGGACTGTGGGCTCACTTTGAAGAGACCTTTGCGTGGCCCCCAAAGGCCTTTGAAGGGAAGATGCACAGGTGAGCCAGGTAGCAGAGAAAGAATTGTTCCTTGCAGCATTTTATCCAGCCAGGGCAAGGAGGGCGCACAAAGAGATTGTGAGATGGGAAGTCTGAACCTTTGACTCAATCACAACTACATCATTCAATTTGTGCACTGTGTGACCCTGGGCAAGTCACCTAACCTCTCCTGTTTGCTTATTTACAAATTTAGAATAAAACTAGAACCCCCTGACAAGATTGTTGTGAGGACTAATTGCAAAATTTCATCTTAAATGCTTGAAACATTTGCACATACACTGTTAGTATGTTTTTTGCTGTTATTACTTTCATGTCACTGAACACAGTACTGAAGGGCCACATGCAGAGCTCCAGGACAGCACACAGATCTGCCTCAGATCAGGGGCCTCTTTCAGGTGCCCTGACACATATAGTTCTGAAGCTGGGTGGGCAGGATAGCTGGGTATCTTCACGGGAGAGTTTGTGGCAGTCCTGCGAACAGAAAGCTCTAGAGATCAGAACACACCCAGGAAACTGAATCCATTCCCAATGCCTCAGATGATGGGAGGAGGACCAGGCCGTGGTGCAGGGGTATGAAGTGTCTTGGTGAGGCATCCACCTCGGAGCACTTGTGGTCTCCAAAGATGGCCAGTTTGCCCTGAGGACTCACTGATGGTCCTTACAGGTGCTGGAGTCAGAGAGGGATCCTTAGGTGCATGTTTGGAGGTCATTGAAGGGTTGTATCCAACCAGGAGAACTAGTCACTGCTCTCCCTCTGCGAGTGCCATGGCCATGTGTGCAGTAGAGTTTGACGTGCCTGGATGATTAGAATAATGATTAAAAATCAAGGACCCAGGATGCAGACAGAGCAAGTGCCATCCTCATCAGCCATGCAGGCTTGAGCAAATCATTTAATCTCTTTGATCTTCTATTTCTTCATTTTAAAGCAGATTCGATTATATGGTACCTTTCTCTGGGGGTTATTGTAAGGACATTGAGGCATTGTCCGTATAAAACAGTTAAAATCTGACAGCTATCCACATTTAATAACTGTTACCTGCTGCCCAGGCCTGAACAAATGTGGCTGGGACACCAGCAAATTTTCAAGGTGGAGAACTGGTCCACAGGGGCATCTATGTGGGGTTAGCGTTTCAGATCTCAGCCTTCTTCCTTCCCATTGGATCACACACAAGCTCTCCTGGCTTCCTCACTTTCACAGCTGTCACCAGCCCACACAGCCCCCTTGACAGGGCTGGCGTCATGGGCAGCCACACAGGGCCCGCACCCTTTATTCAACATTTGGCTTTCACCATCCTGAAAGCTTTAGTAAATTTTTAGCAAGGGCCACACGTTTTAATTTTGTACTCGGCCTCCTGGAGTTAGGATATTATTACTATTCCCAGTCTAACTTGTGATTATTTTCTTGATGACCAGTTCTAGGAACAGTGCATTGTGCTATACCTCCACCCCTTTTTATTTTTGAGACAGAATCTCACTAATTTGCCCAGCCTGGACTCGAACTTGCCATCCTCTGGCCTCAGGCTCCCTTGTAGCTGGCATTGCAGTTGTGTGCCAGCATGCCCTGCCACTTTGGCTTCCTAAAAAATACTTATGGTTTAATGATTATATGGTTTTTACTTCATTCGTTTGTCTTTACAACACCTTAACCTTTTAAATTGTATTTTTCATAAAGCTTTATTGTATTACTTTTAATAATATCCACTTCCACCTGAAAAACATTATTTCAAGAGGACAGCTTCTCAGTTTTTGTCTAATTCATTTCACTGATCAAAATACAGCAGCCCAATACTACTACTACTAAGACATGAAATGCTGTTAATATTTGGTGTAGATTCTTTTAGGTTACGTATCTGCTCATCTGCCTGCCTACCTATCTAAAGTTACATACGCATATCTTTATTTCTCTATCTGGATATAATTTTAATCTGTCTTTCTTATATAGTTTGATCATCTTTCCTAGACAATACACATTTTTTTCTACAAAATCATTTTCAGTGGCTGTTTTCTATTTCATATATGTATTACAGTGTGCTAAACCAATCTGCTTTGTTTGGATGTTTTTGTTTGTTTGTTTTGCTTTGTTCTGTTTTTCGAGAAGGCATCTCACTATGTATTTCTAGTTCAGGCTGACCTAGAACTCACTATGTAGCCCAGGCTGGCCTCACACTTGCAGCAGTTCTCCTGCCTCGGCCTCCCGAGTTCTGGAATTACAGGGGTGCACCACCACACCTGGCTCACCTGTTGGATTTTGAAGTATTGTTTCCATTATTATACATCGCAGGGTAGCAAACATCCTTTGGTCCTGTGTTAGTTCATAGTCATGATTTACCAATCAGAACAAATTCTAGAAGGGGAAACTTCTGGGTCAAAGATTGTGACCGCTTAAGAATTTTTCACAAAGTTTTTGACCATGAGCTATATCCTTGTGGTATAAAATCCCAAAGGTGCAGAGGGGTTCACAATGAAGTCTCTCCACTTCCTCACTCCCCTCCTCACAATTCCTCTAGCCATCTACTTCACCTCTCCAAGGTTAGCTAATATCACCAGTTGTAAGGAACATGTTTAAAGTTATTGACACAGACATCCAGTGGCTCTCTAATACATGCGCAATCTGAGAGACTGCCTGCCTCCAGCAGCTTTGCTACAGTATACTTTGTTTGCAGTGCTAGGGATCCAAGCCTGGGTCTTGTGTATGCTAGGCAAGATCTTCTACAGCTGAGCAATACTTCTGGCCCTAGTATTCCTTTTTTGGGGGGTGGTGCTAGGGATCGAACTCAAGGCCTTGCATTACCACTAAGCTAAATCCTCAAACCCCCTCCCCCCGGTCCTAATATTCTTAAATTGATTATTTTTTACATTTACATATCACTTCCATTTTTTCAAATTTAATATCACTTTTTCGTGCTCTTTTTTTTAGCTCTAAGAGCAACTCATGTTTATTGTAATAAATTCAAATAATAAAGGAGACTATAGAATAAAAAGTAAAAGTCAACTCCTACCACCCCATTCTTATCCTGCTGCTTCCTCCTTGTAATCTTTGCTGCCTTCCAGACCATTCTGTTCTCTTACACACACACACACACACACACACACACACACACACACACATGCACGCACCCCACAGGCTTGCTCCTAATTCATTCATTCATTCCCCTATTAGGGGACGATGCATGGTTTAACTAGGATTTGAGCGTGTCCTCAAGGATTCCTGTGTTGAAATGTAATCCTCCTGGTGAGTTATTAGGAAGGCAGGAACGTAATCTGATTCTGGTGCCTAGCGGTAAGGATTTGGGAGGTGATTAGGACAACATAAGGTCATCGGGAGGGAGCCTTAGGGATTGGATCCTGGTGGCTTCATAAGAAGAGAGACCAGAAGACACACACACGTACCCTCCCTGACTCTTGCCACTCGATGCCCTTCACAGCCTCAGGACCCTGGCAGCGAAGCCACCCTCAGGTGTGGACCTTTGGGCTTGGACCAGAACTGTGAGCCAAAATAAGCTTCATTTATAATAAGTTACCCAGCCTCAGGTATCTGGTTATAGTAACACAAAAAGCCTAATGTAGATATTTATAATTATCTTCTACTTTTCAGTGGTAGAAACTTTGTTTTGGTAAACTTGTACCTAGACCGAATCTCTTCTGTAGCATAATTGCCTGCAATTGTTCCCTGCTGATTAATACTGTCACCAAAGTGCATCAGTTATTGTCACAACTCAGCCCAGATTGGGCATCCTCTATCTTTGAAATTTGCTAATTTAATGAAAAATTGTATCTACTGATTGATTTAACGTATGTTCCCTGATTGTTACTGAGGTTGAGTATCTTTTCATATGATCTTTGACCTCTCCTATTTATTTGTGACTGGCCTTTTTATACCTCTGGGCTAGTGCTTCCTGGGAGCATAGTTTTCAATTGGGTTATCTTTTTCTTGTTTATTTGTGTTATCTTCTTATAGACTATAGAAATAAATCTTTGCCTATCATATGGGTGGTAAATATTTTTTCTCCATCTGTGTCTCTTAATGTTATTCACAATTTTTCTGGCACACAGAAATTTCTTGTTTACACAGGAGAGTTTCTCATCCCTTTCTACATTCCCTTCTGGTATTTTTACAATTTTTGTATGTTTAGATCTTTGCTAAGTCTGCAGTTTATTTTGATATATGTTGTGAGGTAGATATCCAACTTTTTTTTTCCTTCTTTTGTTTTTAAAATCTATTTCTAGCCAGGCATGGTGGTGCACACCTGTAATCCAGCACTTGGGAGGCTGAGGCAGGAGGATCACTGAGAGTTTGAGGCCAGCCTGAACACATAGTAAGGCTCTGTCTCAAATCAAACCAAAAAAATCAAAAATCTATTTCTAAGTGGATCAAAATCATTTTTGTATGGCTTAGGTGAAAACAGCAAGGTTTCACAGGAAGGATTGTTGGGAGTTTTACAGGAACATGAAAGGCTAGTGGTAATTTCTCTTTCACTGTGTCCCACATCCAAATTACTTTGCCCATCCCCTGGTGTCAGATTGTTGATCCTTATGATTACATTTTCTGTACATTTTCTGTTGAGGGCTGTGGTCTAGTTTCAAGGAAAATGGAGGCTAAAGGAGAAGTACAGGAGGGTAACAGATGAGCATGGCTGGGGCCTGTGCGATGTAGTACGAGGAACACTAAATGGGAAAGAAAAGGGTCGTGGAATGAATTCAATGTGTAAAGGATGAAAACACAGGACTTGGCTGCTTAATAAGAGTATTTTTCTTTCTTTCTTTTTTTTTTTTTTTTGTGGTCCTGGGGATCAAACTCAGGGCCTTGGGCTTGCTCGGCAAGCACTCTGACCACTAAGCTAAATCCCCAGCTAGGAGTATTTTTCTTATTGAAAAAAACACCAAGTGTAATAGCACATGCCTATACTCTCAGCTACTCAGGAGGCTGAAGCAGGAGGATTGCAAGTTCCAACCCAGCCTGGGTAATTTAGTGAGACTCTGTCCCAAAATAAATTTTTTAAAAAAGAACCAGAGCTATATAGCTCAGTGTCTAGGATGCACAAGGCCCTGTGTTCAATCCCCAGTACCACCAGTACCACCACACATACACACAAAACAAGAGGAACAAATTTGAATTCTGAAAGGAGAATTTGAGGTGGGGATGAGGCTGGCCTGGGCAATTTAGTGAGACCCTCTCTCAAAAAAAAAAAAGAAAAAGAAAAAGAAAAAAATTGAAATGCTAACATACTAGTACTAGTTAGCAGGTGGTAAATAGTGACTGCAAAACCAAGTAAAATTAATTCTTTATAATTTACAGTATAAACTCATTAGGACACCATCGTCACCATTGATAAATGAGGCTCCTAAAATAGCAACGTTTGAGAAATACAAGCAACGCTCTCTCTGCTGCTTCGCCCACGGCAAGACAGACAGCACCACTGGATTGCTCATCTTTATGAGGAACTCGGGGCTTTGGAAGAGTCATCAGTTTATCTTTATCTTAACTTACTCATTTGTTTTTGCTTCTACAGAGTCTGGCCTTTCCTTTGGTGCACTCTATGTGCACTATAATACTTGTAGTAAATGAGCAGTGTTTGGTTTTCTTAAAAGATACAGAGCCCAGGGAAACATTTTAAAAATGAACACCCGGGGTAGAGACAGCGGCTTTCATATCTCTGGTTCCAACTGCCATCACTTCCTGCCTGGCTAACCGGAACAGAGTGGGAATAGCTCTGCCTTCCTCCACTCCTGCTCCTGTAGTCTATTTATTCTCCCGACAGAAACCAGTGATCATCTCAGAGCAAAAACTGTTCTCTCAGTCCGCCCTCATCCCTCACCTCTGGCCCCATTTCGTAGACCTCGCCCCATCCTTCACTCTCTTCTGTTACCCGGCCTGCATAGACCAGAGTGCTGCAGAGACACAGAGTCGAGAGGATGTATGTTATATCTAGGGAGAGAGAGATTCATTTTAAGGGATGGCTCGTGTAATCGCCAGAGAGGCGAGTCTGAAATCTGCAGAGCGGGCGACAGGCTGGGAATGCAGGCCGGACTTGAGTGTTCGCTATCTGCCGAGAAGACTGGAAGCTCAAGCAGGATTTCTATGCGGCAGGGTGGAGGCAGAATGCCTTCTTCGGGGAGGCCTCGGTCTTTGCTCTTAGAGCTTTTAACTGATTGACTGAAGCCCATTCACACTAGGGATGCTAAGCTGCTTTATCGAAGTCTACTGATTTAAATGTTGATCACGTCAAAAGAGGTACCCCCTGGTAATAGCTACACTAGCGTTTGACCTACCCACTGGGCACCACAACTGGGCTAAACCGACACCTACGATTAACATCACATGGCCTCTTTGCCGTCCCCCAAGGTGGGTGTAATTCTATCTCAGGGCCTTTGCACTTACTCTTCTCTCTGCTCAAAGGCTCATGTGACTTTATTCAGATACTCAAGAGGCTCTGCGATGTCCGCATAGCGGGCTCCCGCACCCACCTCCTTGTAGTTTTTCCGGGCGTTTGTGCGGCGCAGCCCTCTGGTAGCCCATTGCAAGCCTCCCCCAGCCCCAGCCCTCCACTGGGCCTCTTTGTGTGGTGGTCTCACGTGTGGCACACCTCAAAGGTGTGCTTTCTACTCTGTTACATTCTAGTCATAAACAATTTTGTACTAGACTGTAAGCTCCTTAAGACTTTGGACCTTATCTAACTTGCAGTGATTAGACTATTATCCCTCAAACCCTCCCTTCTGTAATCCGCTTTCTGAGGCCGGGGATGGAGCTCTGAAAACCGCGTTTCTGCTCTACTAGCTCTGTTAGGCTCTGTCAATAGGGGCTGCTACGGGGTGTTTCAGGCCATCTGGGAATTGTTCGCATCAGGTATGGTTAGCCGTGTACACACAGAAATGACTACCGCGAAGGAGGAAGCACCTCCTGGCTAGAAATGGAAGCCATCCTGTGGCAGGGGCAGGGAGCATGCAGAGATCAGGGTCAGTCGGAAGCAGAGGAAGGGATGGAGGAGCACTGGGACCAGAGCCTTCGCTGTGGCTTTCACTGGGAGGATGGGCCAGACAGGGTGAGCAGCCTCCGGATGGGCTAGTTTGACTAATTTTAGCAGTATGGGCTAGTTTGACTAATTTTAGCAGGCTCCAGGGTAGAGGGGCTGTCCTGGGTTGTCAGCTACCTGAGGCTGGTGATTATTATGGCAAGTGGATAGTGGCGCAGTTCCAGATGGGTGGTTGGGGTTCTGAATTCTGCTTGGAAAGATGGGTTCTAGGGTCAGCTGTTTGCTCTCCCTAGGAATTAGCTAGCCCTGGAAGGGACAGTCCTTCTAGGGTCAGTAAGGCCCCAAGATGTCAAGGCATCATATAAAAGAAAATTAAAAGGCGTGATTAATACACAGGGAGCGTGCATGCTTCTCTCGCTTCCTCTTTTGATTCCCTGTGAACTTCCTGTGGGTTCTCTGACGGCTTATATTTCAGTGAGGATCACTCCCAAAATGCTTCTGTTCTACTCTCCGGAAACAGCAGTGTTTTCTTGCATCAGTGGCTGAGACTCATCTACAATTTCCACCACTTGGCAGCAGCAAGGGTATCGTGTGCTTCTCAGAGATGCTGGCACCAGCCAGTCAGTAGCAAGGTCCCCAAGAGTCTGAGAGTCAGCCACACAAGGCTCTCTTTCAGGTTCAGAGATCAGCATTATTCAAGCAGTGATCTGTCCTCACAAGTCTGTGTTTCACCTCAGCCTCCTTCTAAACTCGTAAATTTTGATAATTCAAACACCTTCTCCTTGTTCCCTTAGCCTTAGTGTAGTAACTCCTTCCTGAAATTCCTACCTCTGTGATATATTGGTGTTGTTTTACTGCCCTTTTAGTTGCTGTTTTAACTATATACCTAGTCAGCAATTATTTATATTTTTCTCTGTTTGAATTACTGATGAGGTTCTCTCTCCCAATTGGGCCCTGAGAAACTGGTGCCTGGAGTGGTTCCAGGAAATAGATCTTTAAAGATGGGATATTTGTGGATGTTGCTTTGGTTATGTTCTTGGGCTTGAATTTAGCGTTGAACTCCTTGCTCATGGAAAACAAGATGCCAGCAATACCTGGGATGCTATGATGTCCCAATTATTCATATTATCACCTGTGGCTGGTTGCAATGAAGGGTCTGTTGACACTTCCTTAGGAGACAGAGTGGCTGTTCCACTTGTCCTTATGGCAGTCATAATGAGTATAAGGACTATGGTGTCAGATAGACACTTTGGAATGATCACAGGTGGCTTATAAGAAAATGACAATTTCAACCAAATATTCAGTCAGAATTATGACCAAATTTGAGGAATAATTATCGTGTCTTAGAAATGGATGATATAAATGTTCCCCAAAGAAGGATGCAATGATTATTGAAACTTTGCATCTCCTATTTTGGGACAGGTTTAGATGCTTTTGTTTGAATGATGGTTGTATCACACTAGGGAGAAAGATAGGGTTGTTTTTATCATCTTATGGAAGTGAAATATGTGAAAAAAGATGCACATGGATGTTGAGTAGCCAAAATGATGGATTGTGCCACTTATTAAACTGTTGCCTATTAACTCCAACCTTCACTTTTATGCTGCACTGGAGCAAGGACTCCAAACTATTTCTGCTTTGCTGAAGCAGCTCCCTGTTAGGCTCTGGCAGTGTGTGTGGCAGGAGAGGAAGACTGCCAGACTGGAGGAGAAAGAAGAGACTAGTTTCTTGCTTCCCGAGCTTGTAAGGATCACCCAACAACCCTTCCTCACCTGGGGTGCAGCAGCTCCTTCCTACGGAGATGGCTGAAGCCAGTTTGCAGTTTCCCCAACACCCCCAGACTGGACTTACACTGCTTCATTGAGAAACTCTACACACGAAAAAAATAAAAGAAAAAAAAAAAAAAACTCCAGCAACAGCTGAGTAGCAACCCTCCTTAGAGAACTGAGATTCAGCCCTACGGGGCCTCTCAGGTAAGCTTGAGTTTTAATAATTTAAATTCCTTCCCTTTTAAATACAGCCCAGGGAGTGGTGGTGCGTCCTGTAATTGCTGCTTCCAAAATACTTTAGTGTCTCTTTCTTGCCTGCATTTTATCACTCAAGCTCAGAGCCATACAGTGGGTGAGTCCATCTGCATATGCTCACAGTTTAGCAAAAATTTGTCGTCTCATTTACAGGAACGAGGAACCTGGGCCACAGAGCAAATAAGTAACCATCCTTTGGTAACACTGCTGGTGACAGAGTCAGGTCTTGGTAAGGATGGTAGAGAATTTATTTTTCATGTGAATCATTTAGCTGATGCCATCCTGCCCTGCAGGTACCCGTATGGACCAAGCCTTTCTGGCCAAGCAGGTTGACCTCAGAGTAGGTACATTTAACCACTTTGATGTGTGGGTTCTATGAGAAAGAGAAAGAAAAATTAGAGGGAGAGAGAGACTGATTCTGGTTTCTTTTTTTTGAGACAGGGTCTTGCTATGTAGTTCAGGCTGGCCTTGAACTCACTATGTAGCCTAGGCCAGCCTCGAACTCTCAGCTATCCTCTTGCCTCAGCCTCCTGAGTGCTGGGATTACAGGGAAGAGCCATCCCCAGCCTGTATTGTTAAGAGTATGGACTTTGGTGTCGAATAGATGTAGGTTAAAATCCCCGATTTGCAATATACGTAAACTAAGCAAATTACTTAGCTTTTCTAAACTGCCATTTCCTAAGTGTAAAATGTGAAAAATACATAACTAAAGAGTAATTAGCTTAATTGCTTCTAGAGAATTTTTTTAAAATACTGCACCAATATATGATCCATGACTGCCCCCTGGAGGTCAAATTAAAATACCGACTCCATGACTATGCTAAAGATAGTCCCTGACAGCCTTTTTCTTTCCAATCTGTCCAGCAGTTTCTGCGAGTCAAATGGCTTGTTAACAACTGGTTGTTGGTGTTTCAGATCTATTTCAATTACAAGACCAGGGAATCAGGAAGGGTTGGCCAAGCTGCGCAAGGCAGGGCAGAAGGTCACCTGAGAATCAGTTTCTTTGAAAAGTAAGTGCTTTCCTTCAGAAACTCCAGCAACAGCTGAGTAGCTGCCCTCCTTGAAGATCTGAGTTTCAGCTCTGATCTCTCACTTAAGAGAGACCACTCAACTAAACATGAGTTTTAATAGTGTGACTACCTTTCCTTTGTTCTCTCAGCCCAAGGAATGGTGGTTGCTTCCTATAATTGCTGTCTCCAAGATACTACCTACAAAAAACGACGACGACAACAACAACAACAACAACAACACACACACACACACAAATCCACAGAGCTTCCTAAACAAGTTTCTCATGTGTTAAAAAAAAAAAATTAAGCCAGGCGTGGTGGTGCATGCCTGTAATTCTAGCACTTGGGAGACTGAGGTCCCAAAACAGAAACAGTTTGTTATCTTATCCAAATTATTGGTTATTCATCAAATAGCCAACTAAACAGATGAAAAACAAGGAAATATGGCCCAATTCATCTTATCAGTCTAAAACAGGTCCACCATCTTCACTTAAAATTTTGGGGGTTTGGGAATTTAGAAAGATAATGCAGTGTGTTGTAATATACAACATCCCAGCCCAGTCTGAACCAGTTTCCCATAATCAAATATTTCTGTGACAAAACATTCTAAGTGGACTAAATAAAAACTAAATAGCATCACATCAGTTCCAGACCAGGTTTTGCTGCCAAATGAGTTTGTTGAACTATCCCTCCCAAAAAAACTAATACTATTTTTCAGAATTGTTTGAATTTGGGAATTGCAGCTAAGGACTATGGACCTATGTAACTGATGCCAAACCACTCCAGACAGTATGAGAAAATAAAATTTAGCTCAAACTCAATTATGAATATATTGGCAAAACCCCTAAAAT